>WBMY01017063.1:214930-304197 GCA_013397315.1 Donacobius atricapilla
TTTTACTACTTCTAGGTATGTTGTAATGGGATTCTGCACAACAATAAACCTGGCTTCCGGTGCTGTGAGGACAAGTACATTCCATTTATTCTTAATTCACCAGGGGTTTGCTGTGGTGGGCAGATACATGCTGTGCAACCAAAACATCAATGCTGTGGTGGTTATTACACCAGAGTTTTAGTAGGTAAGAGACAACTCCTTTCCACTGCTTGAATGAAACAAAACAGCTAAGTTGATGTATTTGTTAAACCAAGGAGAATGAAAACAATAGATGTGAGATTTATCAAGATATCTACATGTCTTCGAGACTTGTGTTCATGCAAGGAAAATTGCACTCTGCCTTCTAAACACGGTACACTCTGTTTACACAAGAAAGGCTTAATTGATGAAACCTGATGATTGGGTCATTTCCCAGAGAACTAATTTCTCCCAAACTATACTTAATTGCAGTAAGTGCTGCGTAATGGGGAGGGCAGTTCTGCTTAATAGGAACACCATCAGGCAATTTAGTTGTGAAGTTTAGTTCTCTGCTTGACTTGACCCCACATGATTTTCCATAGCCATTTATATTGTGGAACAACTATTAACATTTGGTGTTGATATTCTGGATTACATCACTTCTACTTGTTTCTACATTGTCTGCTCTTTGTCTCTACTAATGTTACAGATCAAAGTATACCTCCCATGTCCATTAACTTTGATGGTAATTTATCCTTTTCTTATTCTCAGAGTGGTTTGGGAAGTTTGCCAAAACTGTGCTTCTGTGTTACTGTCCAGAGTTTGGTTTTCCAGTTTGTTGATGGGTCATTGTTGACAGGGAAAGGGAGGAAAAGGGGGAGGAGAGACCCCTTTCATGGGGCCAGTGTTCAGAGCGTATAACTCTTCGTAGGCAATTGTCAGGTCAGGAGCTAAAATGCTTCCATTACTCACGAGTTGGCACGCATTCTGTAGGCTCAGAAACGCTTGACATATTGCCAACATGTTCAGCACATCCCAAGTTCTGATCTTTTGAAAAGTAATTCATATATCACAATATTAGAATGCCTTCCATGATGTCATCAGAAAAATGCTCTCACATGGAAGGACCAGAGGAGTGTATTTTGCTGACCTCATTAATCTCAGTGTGCTGAAATGGAGAGATTATACTGTGACCTCTGTCCCCATCCAGTGGTCTATGTTAACTAGCTTAATGTTGTTTACATCAAGAAAGAAAAGCACAGTGGAACGAAATGTCTTATGTCTGAAAGTAGTTCTTGTTCAGTCAGCAGCCCACAAGCATGAAACAGTGAATGTTTGAACATGATTTTAAACAAATTTTTTTCTAAGTATTCTTGCTGCATTATTTTTCTGTACTCTAAAGGGCAGCAACATGAACGCTGTTGGTCACTTTTTTCTTTTTTATTTTTATAAATATGCTAATAACCTCAAGCTAAATGTTAATGTGGGTCATTCTTTGATAAGGATAACAATTAACTCATAAGACTGCATAGTAGTTTTCAGAGGGAGAACATTTTCAAGCTTAGCTTGGAATGGATCCCATTTTGAGAGGTTAATGAGAAGGCTACTGATCCTTTGTGTCTTATGTCTAATAGTTCTTAAAAAAAAAATAGTTTTATTTTCAATAGATGTGACCTAAATTTTGTGCTTTAATACTTTCTCTGTGTAGCAACTAAATTAGATTCCAAGGAATGCAGGAAAATATGATGAAGTACCTAGATGGATTATATCTATTATACTCTAAAAATTTGTTCTTATCTTTTTTTTATTATTATTATTGACTTTATTTGATAAAGTTATTTATACAGGGAACTCTCTAAGCATACATATTTCCCAGATGTTGTTTGGCCAGCTCAATATCTCGGGATGTGCTGAGGCATACTGGGCGGGAAGCATAAAGATTACAAATTAGGAAAGCAGAATCTCAGTTTCTGAAACAGTAGTGCACAAAGAAGTGCAAATATCCATCCCAGAACTAAGATGGGAGGCAGAACAAATAATGCGACCAGCACCCAGGCACCTCTTTGGCAAGGAATGTGGGGAGAAAGGATAACACTCTTCTCCTTCATCTGTTACAGTCTCAGCACACATTTGTTTCTGACAAAAGCTGCATTGGGTTTGGAGCTCTCTGTCTCTAATGCCCAGCCTTTCATAAGAAAAGAACTTGGGATATTGCTTTAAATGAGAAAGATGAATTTTAATAATCAAAACACATTTCTTTGATTAACATTCAGTATTCAAAATACTTTAATCAACTCTACTACCCATCTTCAATAGCAAAACAAAACCACTCTATCCAAATGACATTTGAGCCACAGAAAAATAATGTAAAAAATATTAGAACATTGGATCAGCCCAAGTGCAGACACTAGTGAATGAAAATTATTACCATTTATTAACATTTTTGTATCCTTTATACAGCAGTATGTACTTTGTTCATAGCCCATAGCTTATTCCAGTCCACCCCACCCCACCATTACAGTGTCAGACTCATTGGTAGTCTTATCCTAAGGTCTTTTCCAGCAAAAGCTGATGATTTTGCTTAAGTAACAGCCAAGTTCACCAATTGTGATGGTGGTATTTAATTTTTAAAGTGAATTTAATCCTTAAATTCTCTGTGAGATGAAGTCCTGAGCAACTCTCAAACAGGAAAAATGCTTTAAGCATTGTGAATTAATTCATCAAGAAAAGTTTGGAGTGATTTTGAAGGACACAAGAAAATTTTTGGCCAAGAATAAGCAGCCTGATGGTTCTGTTAAACACAGCAAGAATGTGCTCTCTTTACTTCATAGCTGCAATTGCAAAAGGTTTTTAGCTGTATAATTGTCATGTGCACAGACATTATTTTCATTGCTCTTTTCAGCTTTGTCATGCTTGTCTTTTGATATCTTACAGTCTTAACCTGAATTAAGGAATGCACATTTCTTTAATCATTATTACAAATTAAGATAATACTTTTAAAGCATTCTAAAGCACCAAGTGATTCTGTGCTTTCACGTGGAAAGTTCTTTACATGAAGCTGTGTGAATCCAGACTTGTTGCTATCTGATGAAAGCCTCTCAGGAATTTCAAGAGCTATAAAGGGATAAAATCTTTAATTGTAGTCTTATATTGACAGGAGAAGTATGCTGCCCTAATGAAGAGGAAAACAGAGTTTCAGTTGGAATTGGTGATTCCTGCTGCCAGGGAATGCCTTACTCCACATCAGGCAATCAAATCTGCTGTGGTGGATCCCTGCATGACAGTTTCAATCAGCAATGCTGTGGTGGAAGGGTCATAAGCATGGACTCGGTTTGCTGTGGTGATGAAAAGGACGGGACTGCATACAGACCTCTCACAGGTAAGTGGTAAGTCCTCAAGAAAAGAAGGTTTTAATCTTTCTAAATCTCTTATGACACCAGCTGTTCAAAAGTGACACATTCAGGTTTAAAGTGTGTGCGCCAATTTGTTAAAATGTTGTTGCACTTTAGCCACCTATTTTGCTGTGCTACAAAATGCTGAGCTTTCAGTAACCTTCTTTGCCTTTGTGCGGGGGCTGAAGAAACCAGACAATTCAAACGGAGTGTATGGTCTTTCCTTTACGCAAGTCAGGAAACAGGACTGGTCCCCTCAGTGAGATTAGATTGACCACCTTGTGCCACCATACATCCCAGTGCAGGGATTTTCCATTTGCTCAGGAAATGTGGGGTTAGTCACCTGGAAACTGAAGATTGCAATGGTGACGGCTTGGTGGTCTATGTCACTCCCTTGTGTTCATTCCTCACATGGGGCTAAACCTGCTGTAGTTTAAGATTAACAAAAATTAATCCCCAGCACTACTCACTGGCTCATCTGGTGTATCCCATTTATTTCTTGGAAATGATAAGAAATTACTCCATCTTTCAGAGGTACAATCTGAACCCTACTTCCTTATAGAGCACTCTGTGACTATCTGAGGACAGACATTTGGAGGTATTATTACAAAACCTATGCAGATGTTTTCACGTGTCTTTCCACAGTTATTAGACAAATTATATCCCATCAACCTTAGGCTTTCTCAGCCTGACAAAAAGGCTTCAGAATCTATAGTGGTGTGAAACGGGACCCTGGTTTCAAAACACAGAAATAATGGAGGTTTAGTATCCAGCTATGCTTGATGTACGAAGCTGAGTGATGGCGTGTGCCAGTTCGAACCTCTAGTTGTACAACTAAGAATCCAGATCTGAAGGCTAAACTCCTTTCCACAAAAAATAAGCTCTGTCTTCAGCTAATTCTTTGTATTCCCTGGATCCTTCAGTGGCTCTGGTATTAGGAGCACCCTCGTTGGGTGCTGACTGTCAGGATGAGCTAATCAGATGAGTATTGCCATGGTTTCTGCGGTTTCCATGCTATCCTTGCCTTCCACAGGCGACTCATGGTGTGAGCTGTGGGCAGCACTGCTTGCATGATTTTAGCTCCCTCTCACTGCGATCCCTAATTGTGCTTGATCTACAGCATCCATGCTCTCAATACCAGCTTTGAGCAAGGCCCTCTTGCGTAGCCACGCATTGTGCAGCTGCCACAAGACGGGGCTGGCTCATAAAACATCTCTTTATGTACTTTATTACTTAAACTCTTTTATTTGCCTGCAGGAGCCCTTTAACAAAATCACATTGAATTGACTTTCTCACACCAAATCAAATCTCTCTGGTCCCAGTTCAGTTGTCTTTGTCAATATGTATTTTATAAATGGAGTGAATTAACAGATGCTGTTGGAACAGAACTGCTGGGGTAGCGTTTATATTTTTACTGCTCTCTCTGGGCAGATGAGTTGTGTAGGAGTGTAATACAGGTATCTTGGGATGAAAGTTATGTTCTTCATTTTGGTATATATGTATTCTTAACAGTTTGGTTTTTTTTCCTTAAACATATATATTTAAAAAACCTTTATATCACTCTTTAAAAAATGTGTTTAGTCAACAGCGCTCAATCATTTACACTATTTTTCTTAAGAATGGGTTGGGATGACATTTTTTTGGCTATTAAAAAAGAAAACAGTGTCTTTTTTCATCGCTCATGGGTTTTCTGTGAGGACTTTACACTGTGAGCCAGCACACAGCTGAACACAAATACAGGTTTGAAAGATGAATTAGTACCACCACAGTTGAAAAGAGATCACATTCTTTTGCATTAAGCGTAGAATAGATTGTGGTTTCTTATCATATCATATAGATCATGCTCAATTGGCTTTTGCTTAATTTCCTGGAGTAATTCAGCCTTGCTAAATGCATCACAAAAAATGCACAAGCCAGGCACAAAAATCTACCTGCTTCCTATCCTAATTATTGTAATTATTCTAATGGAAAAAAATGCTCTTACATAAAAACATAATTTACTTATCATTGGCAAATGGAAAAGTAGAATTTTGCAAGAATATGGTGATTGGAAGGCTGACCTCATTGTCTGGAAGGAGAAGAGGTTACAGGGGTGGTTTTATGCAAAACTGAATTGCTTCTGAAGCACTGTTTTGCACTTGGCAATGAATGCCATAGCTAAAAATCTAGTGACAATATAAAGCTTTTGACTGAGAGCTTTAAGTCCTTCCAGAAAAAATGTACAAGAAAAATTTGATCACTAAAAGTGCAAGCTTTGTGCACAGTCTCATTTTGTTGCATGACTAGTTCAAAATCAGTGTTATTTTGCTTCATCTAGGTCCAGGTTTGCACTGAATGTTGGTTTAAGAGCTTGAATCATAGAACTTTTTCATTTGTCACTGCATACCTTTTTCAGAGAGTCTGCCCTGCAAAAAGAGATTTTCATCCATCCGACATTACTTTTTTTCCCTTTATTTATTAATTTCTCCTTTCTTAGGTTTTCTTTTTCACCCCTCGTTGGCCTTATTTAGTGGGGTGACCATAGAGACATCTACTGGCAAAGGCTGGCAATAGTGTACGTGCACATCCTGAGCCCCACTGCTGCAGTGTGATTATCCCAAGTTCTCTGTTTCTGGCTATAAAGGATAATGTCAGCTAAAACCACTTTTGGATTTACTCTCTGTCTTTTTTTTTTCCTTTTCTTTTCTTTTAATGCCACTGTGCTGACATCCCAGACTCATGAAAGATGATTCTTTGTACACAACTACTGTTGTGGTTCCTGATCTGTAATAGTTGCAATACCCACATGTAAGCCAAGGATTTTTGGAGTAGTTTGCAATGTACACTGGTGCTGCATTTTGTTGATCCTCTATTCTGGCTCCAAAGGCTAAGCCTTTTAATACTCATTTTTTCCCTTTTGAAAGCATTGGTTTTGCAGATTTACTAAATTAGTAATTCATCACTCAGCTAGGTTTATAAATTTTTTCAGTTGCTAGGGATGAACATGAAATAATTGTTGACAGAAATCAGTGTTAGCAGGAAGTGTTTTTTCCAGCCCGTGGATTTTCTTTTTGCTATAAAGCATTATGTGACTACAAAACATAAATATATAAAATATGACACACACATTCCAACTGAGTTACGGATAGTTTACATTTTGATATTTTGCTGAATTCAGCAAGGGTTTATAGGAATTTCTTGATCCTTAAGCAATTGAATAAAGCAATTTTTAGAAGGCAAATCAATCCATCAATATTACATGGTCCTATTTTGTTTTTCTTGGAGCATATTTAAAATTGTACATTTGAGGTGTCAAGGTTCAGGAGTCAAGTGCTACATGTGATAAATTAAGGAAAGGTCAGAGGCTATGCAATGCAGTTTCAGAAGATTGTCTACCTCTGCCTTTGCAGCTCATTCATGCTGAAGTGATGCACTCTGGGAATTACTACCAAACTCTGCTCTGCAACATCTGCTCTCCCTAAGTGAGTTAGTGCACGTCAGACATCTTTATGTCAGAATATTGCAGTGATGGATGCAGTCTTCAGAAAATGCTGCATAAAAATCTGGTGTGCCGTTCTGGCCATTAAGTGAAATTACTATTTAAATTAATGGCGCTGTCACAGTTTATCTGTGCAAAGAATGAACGCTGATTAGGGTATTAAGTAATTAGCAATTTATCACACTGGAACAAGGTTGATAATAATTAAAGAAGTAATGGTTTACCAAAGAAACTAGAAAGGGAGTCACTTCTTGTTATGTGAGTGAAATCTTGGCTGAAAAATTTAATTCAGTTAAACAATGATGAGGTTCACAGTGAAAGAATACAGCTTTGTTTGTTTCAATAGAAAAACAGTTCATTATCAAAATTTTAGTTTGCCTGTCAGAAGTCCCTTGGGGCTGTCTGAGTTGCTTATTAGTCTTGAATTGAGTCATTTTCTGAATTAATTCTCTCTTTAAAATTGGTAGAATCCTAGGACAATTTGGAAAAAGGGTGGGAGCAAGAGGAAATATTTTACCTCTTGAAGAGCTGGTGATCACAGTTTGATTGCTCTGAATAGAACCAGACCTGAAAAAAGGTAAAATATGCGAGTAACATCATCATTTTTAGTCATTCCAGTGATTGGAATGAAATGTTCTGAATGCTTTATCAGGATCATACCTTTAAAGATTAATTTTCATTATGTATGACTTCTAAGAGAGATGTGCTGCAATAAATAGCAGTGGAAAAAGTGGCCATTCTTGCACGTGTTTTAAATGCCAACATATGATAGCAGTTAAGTCAAGCACAAACTACTTTGTAGGTGTAACAGTGTATCACAGCCATGGTTTTTGTGTGATACCTTTCTAGTTGAATTAGTAATAATATTTATTTCATTTTCAGTTATAGGGGAGTTTGTACTGTTTGGTTCTGAGCTAAAACTTACTCCTTTCTTTAGATGGTGTTGTGTTGAACACTGGTATTTCTTGTGACTATGTGGAAAATTGTAGTGGTTATGATGAGCTCTTATTTTAAAAATGAAATTATTAAAACCAGAAAAAACATGGTGGAATTAATTTTGGCATCTTATCAATTCCACTGTAGAAATGCAAGTTATATTTAGATATCAACTTCTTGTAGATTAATTCACTGTATTAGATGACTGAAGCTTCACTGTGGGTATTTTGCAAGTGGCCCATTCCGTTCTAGGCACCTAATATGAACCCCTACTTTAAAAAATAAAATATGCAATAAATTCTGGAATGCTGAGATGCACTGTTGGAAGATTACTCATGTGAGGGGGGGTATGAAGGAGACTTGAGTAGAAAGTACATGGAAAGCTTTCTCAGGTTTTACATTCTACAGGAAATTTTCATCAAGAATCCATCTCTGGCCTGCTGTGGCTGATATCCTGGTGTGGTATTCCATAGCAAAGTTCTTTAAAAAGTTCAGGAGTGATGAACATTGATTGTAGGGGACCCTGTTTATTTCTCTAATTATTGATTGTTTTCAGTAGGTCTGGAAGTCACCTCATGTTTAATCTTACTTTAGCTAAATCTGCCTAATTCCAGCTGCTGGTGGGTTTATGCCAAGATACATTGCATTGTGAGTTTTCTCCTTTCTTACCTATTTATTTGTTTATTTAAATTTCATATTCAGATTTGTTTGTTTGTTTGTTCATTTCAGGGATGTTCTGTTGTGGGCAAGAGTACGTGAATAAGTCAGATACCATATGCTGCTCAGGTTCCAGTGGTGAGTCCCTAGCACATGTTAGAAAGAATGACCAAGTGCCAGTAAAATGCTGTGAGACTGAACTTATTCCAAAGAGCGAAGAATGCTGTAATGGAGTTGGATATAATCCTTTGAAATATGTTTGCTCTGACAAGATTTCAGCTGGAATGATGATGAAGGTAATTGATAGAAAATCTCTCGGTAGCTCTGATTTGATGATGGAAAGGGAAATACACTGTTCATAACTATTTTTCTAAAATAGGAATATAAAAACTCCTGTGTGCATTATTCATTTTCACATTACATCCATATTAATACCGAATGAGTTCGCCATGATTGATGTTATTGCAATGAATTCTAAAGGAATTAATAATGATTAGCTGCCTCTGTGAAGTGTTGCCCAGCACTTCAGATTAGTACAGCAGCTAAAAGCTGGCACACTAACAAGACTGACATGTATAGCCAGCTTCCATTCTGTGACCACTGTTTCTGATGATGTTTATTAAGTGGAAATTAAAATCAGACTGGCCAGTTCTGAACTATAAAAGTGCTGTAACATTTCAATTTGGGCAGGCAGTAGGACATGATTCCCCAACCCCCTAAAAACCCACAAAAACATCCCCCAAAAATAAAAATAAAGGAATTGGCATTTTCTTGATGCACTTAATCCTGATGCTACAGAAATCCAGTGACCATTTTGGCATAAATTTCATCGGTACTTTCATGCCTAATGAATTTCATAGTTTATTCTTGTTCTATTTTAATGTCAAAGTAAACCAAAGGCTAATTTGGTCTTTTCCAAGAGTGCCCTGTGACTGTGAGCATCAGCATGAGACAATTTTGCCTTGCAATTCCAAGCTGAATTCAACAGAAATCTTCAAGAATTAGCATCTTGGTATTATACATAAGCTGTAAAAATGTTCTCAATTGTTATTATATATATGTTATTGTATTATATATATGTATATTCTTTTTATAAAATTATATTCATATTTATGGTGAGAGAAAGTGAGGGAGAAAAAAACACATTGAATATTGTGAATTCTACGATATGGAAATCAGAGAGATATTGTGGAATTTACCAAATGTAGAGTAAAAGAGACCCCACCCTGCCATATGCAGGTGTTCCTGTATCCTTGTTGTTCATCTTCTAAGTTAATACAGAAATATTTCTTACATCTTTACCTTTTCATGTCAAGGTTTTCATGTAATTTCATTTTCAGACTGAATAATTTTCTCCTAGAGAAAATCCAGGCGTTGTGATGAGTCAGCTGCTGTTCCTCAATGCGCTGTGTTAGTAGCTCATGCAAGGCAAAAAATGGTTAATGAATTCTGGTAGATAACACACCAGATCCCTGCCTTAGGTATAAAGTATAAACAAAGGAAGTGCTTTGTATTTCACTTACCCACAGTAAAAAAGAGATAGCAGTGCTCTCTGATACGTATAGATTTACTTACAGCAAAAGGGCTGATAGTCTGACACATTCTGCAGATGCTTTACATGGGAATCCAATCCATCTGTATCCTGCATCCTATATGATCTCTATCACAATGTAATTTTTGTGGAAGTGCCAAATTTGGGAAATTAAATTAGCTGAAGCTCCTAATCAGCTAAGAAGCTAATTTCAATAGGTGAATTAAGGAATCATTAATCTGTTTGGTTTTCCTTCTGAGGTTTATGACCTAATGGGCAAAAATATTTGTTGCAAATATGGCAGTACATTTCTTTTTGCAGCAACCTGTATTTTCTGAGAATTACTGCTCTCTAGCTTATGGTTTGGCAAAAATATTATTTCATGAATTTTAATGGAAAGTTGTGGATGTTCAGTGTATATTTCTGGGAATTGTTCTTTATGGGTTAAATCTTATATATTTATGTTTGCAGAGGTCTTCATATTGCAGCAAAGTTTCTGTTTAGGATGATGTGGGAGAAGACATGATTTATATAACCCGTGGATAGAGTTCTCAGCCTTAAAAGCTGCCAAGGACTTGCACAGAACCCTCTTGTGTACTTGGCAAGCTGTGTGAGGGGCTGAGAATTTGCTACTGATTTGCCACAGGATATTGGTGCAGGAACAGTATGTTCAAATTCTTGGATAAAATCCTGTTCTCATTGATTTTAGACTCTTCTGTTCTCAACAAATCCAGTTTGTGCTTCCAGTAATTAAAATTTGTGATTCTTTCATCCAAGGACCCTAAAAAAAATCCGTTTCTTTTAGAAAGGATTATAAAAGCATTAATGATGAAAGTAATTAGACAGGCCAAGGGCTGAAAGGGTGTCCCATATGCTAGAAGTATCAGTGTACTCAAGGTGGTGGTATGGTTTTTGTGTTGTATAAAGCTAGAGAAATACTAATGGAAGCTTTTATATAGAAAGAAAAATGCAGTAAACATATTTAAATTTGCCTGTGTATTCCTTAGGTAAAAGAAGAATGCAAGGCTAATGTCCTTTGCCCTTTATCGAAGAAGGAAACAGCACATTGTGGAAAGTGTGACTTTGATCCTAAGGAGAATATCTGTGCTTGGATAAAAGGTTCACAGGGTGCTACAGAAACGGAGGAAGAAGCAGGTGCAGGTGTGTGTCCAGCTGAAGAGGAGACTGTCTACACAGGAGATCCAACACAGTATTCTTTTACAGGTAAGGAAAAGTGTCAGACCAGACTGGTGATCTGCTAGTGTGGTTAATTTGCCCTGGAGAAAAAGATGGCCTGAATGCTATCAGATACCCTAATTAAATGGGAGGCAACATGAAGAAGGACATGGATCTTCTAGAGCGAGTCCAGAGGAGGCCGTGGAGATGCTCAGAGGCTGGAGCGCCTCTCCTCTGCAGACAGGCTGAGACAGCTGGGGTTGTTCAGCCTGGAGAAGAGAAGGTTTCAGGGGGATCTTATAGCACCTTCCAGTACCTAAACAGGGCCTTCCGGGGAGTTGGAAAAGGACTTTTTACAAGGGCAGGTGGTGATAGGACAAGGGTGAATGACTTTGAACTAAAAGAGGGCAGGTTGAGAAGATACATTAGGAGGAAATTCTTTGCCTTGAGCGTGGTGAGGCACTGTGACAGGTTTCCCAGAGAAATTGTGGTTTCCCCATCTCTGGAATTGCTCAAGGCCAGGCTGGATTGGGTTTTGAGCAGCCTGGTCTAGTGGAAGATGTCTCTGCCTGTGGCAGAGGAGGTGGAACTAGATGGTCTTTAAAGCTGCTTCCAACCCAGGCCATTCTATGATTCTATGAATTGTAGTGAAGCAGAATTATTTTATGAAGTAATCTTTGAGTCGGGGAAGAGACTTCAGGGATATGAAATGAGTGAAATTCAATGAGAACCTTATGTGCTAACTTCCTTTCAAAAAAGTTCATAAAAATAAAGGCCCTGTCTAAAGAGTAACGTCCATTTCTATCTGTAAACCCAGGGGGGAAAAAAAGTTATTTTCTATTTTGATAAGACTGAGATGATCCGTATGGAATTTTCCTTTTCTAGATGTGGACCTTGAACCTTTTGTCATGTATGAGTACAGAGTGGCTGCTTGGAATAGCTATGGAAGAGGTTTCAGTGAAATTAGCAGAGCTGTCACTAAGCAAGATGTGCCACAGGGTGTAAGTCCACCAAAATGGGCCAAAGTAGATAATCGAGAAGATATGATACTTCTGAACTGGGAGGAACCACTTCAACCAAATGGTATTGATACATTTTTTTAAGTGTTTTTTCTATCATTCCAGTGACAGTGTTCCAAAATCACAAAAAGTATCTTAATTAACCCATGTCCTTGAAGTAAACATATTTCTAAACTCTGCAAGAGGGTTTTGTTCTAGGTTGCCATAATTTTCATTGCAAGTAAGAGGAGAGTCTTCTTCACAGAAGACAATTTAGTACGTCTTTACAAAGTGCCAAAAAGCCTCTTTTGAGAACAGTTGTAATAATAAGTGTGCAAATGTGATCAGAAAATTACAGTCATCCTAAAAGGTATTTGGGGATTTGGGGGTAGGGCTGGTGATGTTTATGTTTATTTCAGGAAATCTTGGTTATTATTTTCAAATTGTGAGGAAATTTGGAAAAGCTCTCACTAAAAACTGGGATCTACGCAGATGCTGATGTAGATGCTGAGGAAAGTAGCTGGCAATTGGCATTTAGCTTTTAATCAGAATTATTATCTGCTACTGTGGTCACACAGATATTTCATTGAATTTTTTTGTATGCAGAGTAGGTTATTATTCCATCAGAAAGGATCCCTCAGCTTACAAAAGGGAAAACTTTCTTTCTGCAATAGGTCTTATTATTCACTACATCATCCTCCGAAATGGAATCGAGCATTTTAGAGGAACAGAAATGAGCTTCACAGACACCAGTGGGGTCCAGCCATACCAAGAGTATTCCTACCAGCTGCGAGCCTGCACTGTTGCTGGTTGCACAGACAGCAGCAAGGTTAGTGAAGTGGGATTCATGGAAACTCGTGCCAGGATTTTATCAGCCAGTGTGGCAACACTGAAATGTTTTCAGAAAGGTGTAATTTGAAGACACGCTGATCATTGAGTAAGTGAAAAAGACATCAATAATCTGATTTGGATTCAGCTACTGACACGTGAATATTTGGAACCCTGGGTTGATACAAGCAAACAGAGGAAGAAAGCAGTATCTCAGGTTTGGCAAAGCTGAAATTACACTGTAGGAACTGATGTTTGTTAAAGAGAAAGCTGTACAGGGCAGAATAGAGTAAGGAATATTAAAATATGCCTTCTCTAAACCTGGAAATTAAATTTTTACTTCTCACTAGTAGGTCTATAGTCTCTTCTTCCTCACTGTTTCTTAGATCATTTGCTTTAGTTACAGTCTATCAATTTGTTCAACAAACTTCATACTCTTACACTCCAGTGGAAAAGCCTCCTTTCACTATATTAATCTTTTCTGGCTTTCTGTATCTGCACCTGCTTCAAGCTTTACTGCCCCTTTTCAGGCAACCTGCCTCAGCTTCAGTTTTAAGCAAACAGGATCTCTTACCTCCCTTTCTCACAGTTTCATTTCCTTTTGTATCGCTTGAATCATGGGTGCCTTTCACCAGCATTACTATTTAACTATGGTTTTTATTCTGCAAAGTACCTGCCTTATTCATCATTTACAAAAATGATTTCTTAAGTGACCTCTTTTTCACAATATTATTCTTGCCTCTTTGGAAATGAATTTCTAGGACTACAAGAGTAAGGTCTGTGGGGCAGAGGTGGGGAGTAATGAGTAATTGCTGGTGTTGAAATGTTTTCTTATTCATGCAAATCTCAGCCAAAAGTCTAAGATAAAGAACACTGAAGCAGAGGGATGAAGATAGGTGGCTAGTCCTTTGCCTGCACACAGGAATGTGGTCTGGAAACTATGTAGGCACACTTGCTGCAACCACTGACCTGATAATAAATCCTGCTTATTTCACTTGCCTGTAATTAAGGAGTTTACTTAACTGTTGCAAACACTGAAGTCTGCAAGTGGGGACTGATTCCACCAAATGCACTTAGACAATATATTATAGAGGGCACATTTTATATTTACAGCATAATATAGTATTTTATGGGGGTAATAACAGAAAAAGAAAAGTGATTCTCAAAGAGAAAACGGTCTGACTCACTTATTAAACCAAGTAATTTGGAAATGCCTCTCCTGTCATTGATGGTGGAGATGTGTCAATAGAAAATTACCTTTTTCTTCTTTTTATTTTTGTTTTGATTTGGTAGAAAAAAGTTAACAAGTGCAGACTTATCCTATCTTTCAAAATCTTTAGATTCCTTACAGAAGTGTGGAGTTGCAGATAACTACAATAGAGTTCAGATTGCATGGGATATATGGAGGCTTAGCCCCATGTTTACTGGTGCTTAAAATATATGAAATCAGGCAGTTAAAATGCAGAGACACTGACAAACCATATGGAAGAGAGTTATCAAGAGTTTTCAAGCAATACAGTTTTTGTTGTTTCACCCTGTGCCATACACTGCAGCTAAAACGTGGTGAACCTGTTGTGATAAATTGTAGACACAGACTTATGTAATGTATTCAAGGTCAGATTTCATTGTGAAAAAGGAGGAAAAAAGCAACTACTTCTCCAGCCCTTTGGTAATGATATGCCAGCCCAAACAACATTTTAAAACAAAAGTGACATTCTCATTGATCATGGTATCTAGTGTACTATTACATTAAATTGCTGTTTAATTCATATGTTTTCAGGTAGTTGCAGTCACTGTCCAAGGAGTCCCTGAGAGTGTTCAGCCACCAGAAGTCAGTGCTCTGAACTCCACAGCATTACATTTAACCTGGGTTGCACCCAGGAAACCAAATGGGATCATCAGAGAGTACCAGATCAGTCAGCTGGGGAGAGGACTTATATACATTGATGCTGCAGGCAGAATGCAGCACACAGTGTCAGGTAAGGAGGCAGAGCTCTTTGACAGGCTAATGTCCTGTCCTTAAGATATAAGACAGTATTAATATATTAAAAATGCCACTTGTCAGTAACTTTGAAATCCCCAGTACTGTGCACAGTTTGGAATGCTTTATCATTACTTTACATATCTTAAATTTATTTTTTTCCACTGTCTTTCATTTCTAGCTGCTGTTTGTTAAAATATTAATAGATTTAATTTCAAAGTTTTAAAATAAATCTATCCAGCTCAATAGAAGATGCATACTTTGTAGTGTGCTCAAGGACTTAGATATTCTGTGTAGGCTAGCCATCCCTTCATACAGATTCGACTCTCTTTTTTAACATCACTGATGTGCAGTAATGGAGTTGTGAATGTGCAGCAGTATAGGATCAAAAAGGATCCAGTACGTTATGTCTGAGGTAATAAAAAGGAAAGGAAGACAGAATAGGAAAGATCCCAAATTCTGTTTATAATATTATATATTATATTTTCTAAATACTTGATGAAAGAAGCTTTATTCCAGGGCTTTTGCAGGAAATTTTGGTTCAGACCTCAAATGTATTATTTTCACATATTCAATTTTTAGTTATTTTTGAATGTTACACTGAGGCAAAATTCCTCTTAAAAATGCTTCTGTTGAACACAGAGCACAAACATAAGCATTATGGGATATTATTTTTTCACTCTTTGACCTCAGGTTGCTCATTAAATTTTTATATCTCACAAATGCATTAATTTTTCCCTAGTTTTCTTGCCCCACAAGTAGAAAATTTCAAGATTCATATGTTGTACACACCATATGGCAGCCAGCCAAAGAGCAGAATTTGACTTAGGGTACATAAATCCTCTAGAGCATAGATGGCACTCTCAAATACTCCTCACAGCCCGAGTCCTGAGTCAGGGTGGATCCCTTACTTCTTTAAAAGACTTTTTCTCTGCTATAGTCACACACAGAAGGACAAGATTGCTGTTCCTCTTTGACAATATCATGCTCAAGTATGAAATTCATCAATGGTGTATTACTCCTATCTCCATATTCAGTGCTTCTGGACATGAGATATTAGCCAGAGTTGCTGGTACATGTTTTAGAATTGCTGTTGTAAGTTTACACCTCAAAGAAGAAACATTCCAACAAGGAGTGATTTACTGAACCCATTGAAAAATATTTCTTATGCTCCTCCAAGGCAGTTACATCTCTATTTTAATGCCAACAATATTCACCAGTTGTAAGTGAGAGGAAATGAAATTAATTCCTGAGAAACAAGGATCTTTTTTTCTTTTGTGTGCCTGTTCTGTTAAGCCACTGTCCAGTGCAGCCATGTTAAGCCAGGAATGAAATAAGTGATCATTCCTCCTGACAGTCATAATCTAATCTTTTGCTGTTTTTTGCAGTAGCTTCCTTGGGTAATAATGTGGAATTCATGAGAGTGATTTAGCAATGTGGGTAATTATTGCTCTCTAAATTAAAAGAATACAATAAAAGAATCAAATTCACTTCATACATAATCTCAAATGTTTGAACTGTTTGTCTTATTCCCTGTGGATGTATGTTTCCATTTTCCCATTATCCTTGTTTTTTCTTTTTCTTTTTTTTTCCCTCTCTAAAACAGCCTGCTTTTCTCTGAGCAACAGTTGAACATTAATGAAGCTGTAGCATTAGTATTTGTGCAGACTTTGGATCTCAGGTCTCGCAAATAGCAGACATGAAGGCAAGCACCTTGCCACGGCACCATTGTCTTGCTGCTTATTTTTAATTACATCAAAGCTTTGGAAACATGATCCCACAAATGCTTTGTGGGAATAGCGGTGAATGTGCTCATCATGTGAAATCCATAAATTGCTTATAATCCTCTCAAGATGTTAAAAAAAGCATTAAGTAATTGAAGACAGGAAGTCCTCAGTTAATTATTTAGAGGTGTTATCAATGCTTTAAGCAAACTGAAGCATTTTCTGCTATCTCACTGAGTTGAATGCCACTGGGACCTAGGGGCAGCAGCCATCATCTTCTCATATTCTCTAATGCAAACAGCACATGGCAGCTTGTCAATAAAAGACCTTTTTATATCATTTATTACTGAACACTTCCAGTACCCTGTACAGAACAATTTGGATGACAGTTATGGCATTGTTTCACTTTGTGTTACTACTACTTTACAAATGGGCCTGCTAATGCTTTGCAGTGGGGCCAGGCAGAGGGTAAGACTAAGGAAAATAATTAGGGGAATTGTAAAAGAAAGCCAAGAGTGCCCTCTTCAGCAGCAGCAGGTGGGTTTATAGTAAAGGTTCTTCTCAACTCCCCCCTTTTAATATACTAAAGTTAATATCCCAAGTAAGAGGCTTTATCAACAATTTGTAGGATCAGTCATTTTTAGGTAAAAACCAAGGAGAATAATTAATATTTATTTTAGTAAAAGAAACAATAGTATGTATACTTTATGACTGAATAGTTTGAAATTCTTTCATCTGAACATATTCTCCATTTCAGGACAGTGAAATCTGAAGAAATACCAAAGTGTTGTCATTGGTCAAGTCTATCTCCATATGCAGCACTGAATCATTAATAATATCTATCTGAAGGAAGCTCTTAGGGATGAAGGGGTTGTGTGAGGCTGTGGTCAGCAATCTGACATCCTCTTGAGTAAAATTCCCACAGCAGGGCCCAGGAGCGTTATCCTGGGAGCTAATTACTGACCTTGCTGGAGCCATACCCACAAATGGAGACAAACAGCATCAGAAGGAATTGATTTAGCTAATAGAACAATTCATTCTTAAAAAAGCCCCCGTTGTTCCACAGCCTTTTGGCAAATGACAAACGCTGCAACAATATAATAGACTGCTTAAGTTGAACAAAAAAAAAAAAAATTTAAAAATTCCCCACAATAATAAACCAAAAAAAGGAGGGGAGAAATGTCTTCTAGTGAACAATCAGGTTGAGACATTAGAAAACCAAAATGTTACTTATATTTCAAGATTATATTACTTGTTATTTTTATTATCAATCACGTACATAGATTTGCACAGAATTTTCCAAAGCATGCATAAGGCAAGGTGTCTAATGTAAAGCTTTAATAATCTAGATAAAAATCTGCTATGATTGCTCCATATATGGCTCGAATTTCAGGTATCAGAATTTCACCAATAAATTTAGTGAAACCATGTGCTCTTTTTTTAATACTCATTTTTCTCTTTAAAGTGTGGTTGTAAATGAGTATTGCTTTATTATGCATGTTTCCTTTAAAAGTGAACATGACTCCCTTTAGGGGAATTCAAGTAATTTGTTGCCACAGTAATCTTTTCTATCCTGAAATGTTAAATACTTGGCTTTCCTCCATGCCTTTGCCTGTCTCTAGTCTGCAACTGTCATTTTCTCCCTCCTTACTTTTATACACTGTGTTCAGATGATTTTTCTTCTCTTTCAGTTCATGATTAGGTTACAGCAAGGGCTGTCCCTCTGAGTCATCTCTTTATTTTCTCTCCTTCACATCTTGTTCAATTTATTAAGCAGCCTGCATGCCTTCCATTCAGTATTTTACCTTCCTATGTAATTGCTGCTTCTTATTTCACTCTATTTGTTTGTAATACATTTTAATTAAAATATCTTGGTACAGGGTGTAAGCAAGGATTTTCTTATAAACAAAGATCTTACACTGGCTTTTTTGCTGTCACAGAATTGCATTGTTCTTGAAATAATTCCACTTAGACACAGGAGCTGTATCAGAATGACACTGTTAAGACTACAAAGCCACATGCTTAAAAATTGACCTGTATAATACCTGTGAATTGACCTGTATAATCCTAATTCAGGCTCTTCCACACAAACAATCTACATTACACAGCAGTACTTCCATTTGTTCATAGGGATACTGGCTCATTCAGTCCACAATCTATGCATCTTCCAGGGAGGAATAAAATGAATCTCCTGTATGGAGAACTGCTGCCTCAGCTTTGGCTGTGTTTAGTGCATTAATTCCTTCTGGGAATTCTCAGTGTAGATGGGCCTAATTCTGCTTCTGCCCAGAGCTACATCCCCTTTCAAGGAGGCAGGAACACTGGAACATGAAGCACAGTGAGGGAGGCAGCTGGGACAGTGCCTGCCCGAGGGACCAAACGTGGATCGCTGAGGGGCTGGTCAAAAAATGACAGCCAAAGGGACTGGCCTGACATTCAGGGCTTTCTTACTTGTTCAAGCTGTGGTACTGGGGAAGGCACATCTCAGTCTTGCACAGTTACAACCACGTCCTCTTCGTTTTCATTACTTTGCCTGAGACCTGAATTTCCTGAGCTCTCAAGGCTGCAGCTGAAGGCAGAAGTTGTGCTTGGATATATAAAGTTCTGTGTAACACCAGGTAGTCTGACAGCCAGGTCCCAGGCATGCTAAATGGCTTCCTGGCAGCTTCAAGGAGATTTTTGGTTCTCTCAGTCTCTTTGAGTTGATATCCTGATTCTGAGAGAGAAATCATTCTCTTTTATTTATTTATTTATTTATCGTTTATGTGGTTTTTTAATGGAGTTGGTTTGGGGAATTTTTTGTTTTTATACTGTTTTAAGACATTTGGAATACTCAGCAGGTTGGTGCTAGTAAAGCCTCTGTACACTCTAGGAGTGGACATTACTAGAAAAATCTCAAATTACAATTAATCAGGCCAGAGACCACACGTTGGAGGCAGTTTTAGAAAGGACTGTGTCACAAAGCCTGTGAACAAAACGGGATCAGCTGGTATTGTACAATGTCCTAGTGCTGGGATTTCCTGGTTTCCGAGTGTTTAGTTTTGCAATTTTAATATTTTTAGACAGATTTTGTGTATAGTTTGCTTTTTGTTGTACTTTTTGTATCTTTTACATTTAGGAACAGGAACATTTATTTAATGTACTGTGATGTGTTAACAAGGGGGTCCTTGAAAATGTGAGAAAAGGGTTTTCGGTGTTTGTGCCTGGTGATATCTTAAAGATCAATTTTGAGAAATATCCAAAAGAGTAGTTTAGCAAAGGAGCTGTGTTGTGGGCTGGAGGGTGCCATGTGAGAAAGGCTCAGCAGTTCAAGCTGAGCTCTAAGATGATCTCACAATGGTCTGCACCTTTAACAGTTTAACTGCAAGAAGCCTTTATTGGGTGCACAGAATTGGCTATTCTAAAAGCTCAGTATCTCAGCCAAGTTATGAGCGCAATTTTATGAGGATCCCTAAAGTCAAATTTTTAAGCCACAGACAATTTGATGTCAAATCTGAAGTCATTGACACACAGCACCAGGATGTTTGAAAATTTCCAGGAAAAAGGCAAAGCAAAGCAATATAATCTCATCTCATTCAAGGATGTCCAGCATAGAAGGTTTGAGGTGAAAAAAGTTTTAAAAAATTACAATTAACTAAAATTAATATCTTGTAAGGAGTGCCTGGTTGTCAGTTCATCTTCTAACTGCTTTGTAACATTTATTGTAAAGTCTTGTATCAAAGAGGGGAAAAACAGAGGGAAAATAAAAAAATAGAAGTTGGGAAAGTGGCAGGAATATCCTTGGACTTGTTTGCAATGTAGTAGAAGGTTTCATGTGCAAGTGAGTATTTTATTATCTTATTATTGCAAATGTATTTGTTATAAATTTTCAAAACATTACAGACTATTCAGCTTTTCAAGTCCAAAACTCTAAGTGATTGCACTTTCAGGTGTTTTTCTGCATTGCATGTGTCATCTAAGTTTTTTGATTTAAAGCTGATATTCAGATATATGAGGGATATCCATAGATCTATTGCAGCATAGACAGACATTCAGTATTCAGTCTGATTTGTTTTGTTTGGTCTTTTAAATCACCAGAAGATATATGCCTAATTAGTGAGAATTCACCATTTCAGTATTGTTCAGGTGTAATATAAGAATAGTTCACACTTTATGTTTGCCAAAAATGCTAAAAGTTAACTTTAAGTCCAGTAACTTTCCATGCAGAGATATAATTCTTGGAATAATTGATGGCAACATCTCAGCCTAACCTCTGTTTGCTCTCTCTAGGTCTGCAGCCATACACTAATTACAGCTTTGTGCTTATTGCATGCACATCTGCTGGGTGTGCTTCCAGCCAACCACTTTCAGGTCAAACTTTACAAGCTGCTCCTCATGGTAAGGGAGAAAGTCATTCTCATAGAACTGCAAAGAGGTGGTCATACAGGCTTGTATTTTCTGATGGATTAACAAGGTGCACAACTCCACTGTCATCCATCAAGCTATCATGTAGAAATTTACACAAGAGGATCCATTTCTCTTGGAGTTTTTGTATCTTGCCGCATTCCCTTTACTGCCTGGCACTGCATTTCTACTTTTGTTTTGTGAAAATTTTCCCAATTTCATCTCTAAGTTCATTAGCTTAATTAACCAAGTTAGAATTAGAAAATTATTATTTTTAAAGCACAAATAAATATGCAGAGACTACTAGATGTATAATGACTGTAGCTTTTGGCCTCGTTCTCCATTAATCTTTACATTGTCTAACTGGTTGCATTTGTTATAGGATAAATACAGAAAGTGTGTTAAATTCTGTCATTCTCCCTGGCACTGTCTTATGTTTTCATTACATTGCTGAAAACAGCAGCACAAGCATGGGAAAAGAAAAAAAAAAAAACACTTTTGAGTTTCTGTCATAAAACTAAAATAGTGTCATTTTGATTTTAATAGGAGTATGGCCAAAACCTCATCATATCATAGTCAGCTCAACAGAAGTGGAAATGTACTGGAGTGAACCAAAGGAACCCAATGGACTCATTACTCATTATCGATTATTCCGTGATGGAGAGCAGATTTTCCTGGGTGGCAGTACAGACCTGAATTTCACAGACGCTAACCTGCAGCCTAACAGTAGGTAAGGCATGTTGCTCTGGTAACAGGTGAAAGGCCTTGAAAAACATAGCTATTTGTGTTAGTGAAATGAGCAAAATGTAACTTACTGTGAGCAAAAGAAAACTCTCTTACAATATTACTTTATAACTGAAAATTGTTGGAGCAATTTTAGGAGTCTTTCAGATGTTAGAAAGACCTTAATCAGAGGACTTCTATTTTTTGTTTTGTTTTTGATAATCAGTCATTCTGATTCAAAGAAGCAAAGCTTTTCTTTTTTTCTTCTTTTTTTNTTTTCTTTTTTTTTTTTTTTTTTTTCTTGGATAGTTTGTTGGTAGCTCAATGGTAGATGCTTTTCCATCCTGGAATAAACTCTGAAAAATTTCAGGGTTTATATGACAAACAGCCCTGCACATGGTATCTAATGTTCCAGTGCATATTGAACATACAGGCTCAAAAGTGACTGCTGGTATTTTTATAGAAGTTATTCTAAAATTAGTTTTGACACTTGTTGGGTCAATAGTTCTCTTACTTATGTAAGCTAATTTGAATTTTAATATTAGTATTTAGTATAGTATTTAGTATTAGTATTTTAGTTTTGGTATCTAAGGTTCTATGATAATTATTATTCTAAGTTACTTTTCTCACATTAAGAAAAATTAAATGTGAAAAGCTTCACTACTACAGTACTTGTAATACTCATTGAATTCACTTTAAATTGGTGAAAATGGAAATGTTCTGTTACTGATATGCCTAAAGCTTGTAACTACAGTCTCTACTGATCTTTTTTGTGTTTGTGCAGATATGTTTACCAGCTGGAAGCCAGCACTTGGGGCGGCATCAACACTAGTGATAAATATGTTATACAAACACCAGTAGGAACACCAGAGAAAATTCCTGTCCCATATAATGTCACAGTAGTTGATGCATATTCTATATTTCTAGCTTGGAACGTGCCAGGTAAAAATGTATTTCGATGTAATACTTTGTAGAAAAATGAAAGGATTGAAAAATTAGTATATCCAGGTAGGCAGCTGAATCATTCTGATATTTTTATTCTTCATGTTTGGTTTTAGTGTTTGTGATTTAAATAACCAGTATCGAAAGCTGTTGTGTCCTAGAGACATATTATTTTAATAATATTGACCTAGATACTTGACATAGGTATTGTGAGGTTTAGCTAGGCAAAACTCTGCATGTTTTGGCGTCATGAACTATTATTGAGTGCAAGTATTAAGGAAAAAACCCAACAAATTAGTTTTCTCTTTTGTTCATACTAACCTGAGTTATCACCAAGGAAACCTGACAACCTTTTAGGTTGTGTGACAGAGATCCTGTGCTAGCTTTGACCTGATTGAGTGGATTTTACTTGCTTGGGCTCCATAGTGTTATGTGGATGTTACCTTGCAGAATGGTGGGACAGCAAAGGTCCAAAGTATTTTTCCTCTAGTTACTCTTCTGAACAGGATCAGGTGGCCTTCACCTGCTTTCACAATTGCTTCACAATCTTTTGTCTAGTGTAGTTCATCTCCTACAAGGTGTTTTCTTGTTTGTAGATACTGGGTTTTTTCAGTTAAAATTACATCATTTTTTTTTGAAACTTCAGATGTTTGCATGTTGCAATAACAGCCATCATTGTTTTATCAATGAATTAATGGGATTTTTTTAATATCTCCTCTTCCTAGTTATTTAAGATGTTCTATCCTTCCTTAGCAAGGGTCAATTGGCATTAAAAATAAAATCACCTAGAAAAAGTATTTTGCCTTCAAGACTGGGATTGCAAGTATTGTGGCAGTGCTTAGTAGTTCTCTCCCTGCCCATTTAAGCAATGATTAATAAATCTATAATACCCTGAGCTGTCAATCTTTTAGTTTTCAGGAGCACAAAATCCATTATAGAAATGCTGTAATATATGAAAAAGATTAAAATCTTAAATTAAACTTTTCCCCCTACTGCCTGAAAGGATTTAGAACCCTGCAGAAGGCAGGTGAATTCAAATGGCATATAATCTACAGTTGGTTTCATTGGAAAGTGACTCATGCTGTATTATAGTTTTGATAATAAATATAATTTAAGGTACAAAATATTCAGCAACATTCTAAATAGATTTAAAACATAAGAATGCATTGGAGTAGCATAGGCTGTGAAGAGTGGGGCGTTTCCCAGAAAAGCATGTCCTTGTTCTAGACCTTTTCCAGCTGCTTAAATTCCTGTTACTCACAGTAGGTTATAAGCTTGCAAGGAGAACCAGGCTCTGTGCAGTACATTTGGTTATGTTGCAATTAAGATTATGCATACAAAGATCTGTCTGTTCCTGAAACCACACAATCAGAGGGATGAGGAGGAGGCTGGACATTATGGATCTGCAGAAGATGCAGGTTTGATGTATTCACGCATCTGTAGAAATCATTCTCCTCAGATGGGAAAGAAACATGTCCTTTTTTCCAGATACTTGGGCTCACCTTGAACACTTATCTTACTTCTGTGGATATTTGATAGCTTAGACCCTTCCTGTTTGCCTTCTTGTTGTGGGGTTAATTATTTAGGTTTTTAAATATGAAGAGGGGATTTTCATACTGTGCTTCTTTCGGGTATTGTCCTGGGTTCAGCTAGAATGGAGTTAATTTTCTTCCTAGCTAAGAAAAAGACAGGAAAGCATATCTTGGTGTTCCTTTTATTATAGCTCTTCAGGGCCACTAGGTGATCTTATAAGAATGGGGAGAACTAACAGCAGAGAAATGTTACTAAATGTTACTGAAAGCTACAATGCTACTAATGCTGCTAAAACCTGTGGGCAGAAGCATAGTTCTATGCAGAATCTGGGAAACTAATTATTGACCCTTCATGATCCTGCTTTTTGCTCAGTCTGAAGTCCTTTGTGCTTCTAGAGTTTGTTTGGGGTTTTGTTGGGTTGATTTGTTTTTTGTTGGTTTTCTTTTTTTTTTTTTTTCCCTTTAGACTGCAGAGGATGCAGGTAGGGGGTTATTCTGGAACTTCTGATCTTCTGGAATAGCACAGATCTCATTAACATGTCCTATCATACAGGTCTGGGCTCACATACATCCCCAGCCTGGTAGGATTAGCCTAAAGTGTCTACTTGCTTCTTATCCCTATTTATGTCCATGAACATAGAGTAGCTATTTCTCTTTTTTCTGCTCTGTTGCCTTTCTGTGCATAAATCTTTGTCTCACAGTGGGCTATATTGAGGCAACATTGGTTTTCCTTATAAACTTAGAATGCACCTTTACTTATATGGATTGTCAGGATTGTCAGTTACTCTTGGGCAAAACTCTTCTTTTCACTGGTATAGACTCAATGTCAAAAACTGTGTTTTTAATTAACAAAGTTTTGATGAGAAGGTACTTGTTCATAGTGTCTCCCTGTCTGTGGATATCAGAACTGCTTGGGCATTCTGTCTTATCTGCTGTAATAAATTTGGACCAAATAATCACCCTCAGGATTAATTATGGACACATCCTATTACACAGACCTTCCTTCTGGATGGCTTAATTATAATGTTTCAGCATCTGTAATATATCTAAATCTTGTGACTTTATAGATATGTAGCATTTCAAAACTCCTGACTTAGCTAAAGAGCAAGGTGGCCCAGTAGTGGTTAAAATGATGGATTCAGAAGAAAATGCTTGACACACCTCACTTACTGTGGAAAATAAGGCGTTATTCTCTGAAATAGAGATTCCATTATCTTGTGTGGCATTGCCTCACTACACAGACCTCAGAGGTAGGGTACATTTCACTGATATGCTATGGAAGGATATGTTACAATTATTAGAGAACAGTGATTAGGGCCATGGATAGAGGCAAAAGAGCCAAATGGAATAAAAACTCCACCACATGATTTCCCCAAGGTATATCTATAAATGTTATTGATGGGTAGGCAGGTAGCCATCCTGCATTCCAGCTCTTTGACAACCCCACTGGTCTTCACTGGTGGCTTGATTCTTCTGGGTGCTGTTGCTGGTGGTAATCTGAAAGCTGAACATGCTCATAATGGGATCCTGTCCTCTGCTCCTAGGATACCTGCTTCATATCTTAATGATCATCTGGTTTAAAATATTTTTGTCTTCATCATGTTATAACACTCGATCCACCTCTAGGTTTGCTTATTAGTTAGTGTAGGAGAAGGGAATACAGGTGACTTCACTGCTGATAAGTAACAGCTGTGTAATTAACCAATACAGCCTTGCCCCTGATGAGTACAGCTATAGCCAATAAGGGTGAGTGAGATAAAAGAGGGGGTTAGCTGGTAAGAAGGAACCTTGAGGAGTATGAAACAGGATCTTGGGGTGAGAGACTCACTGCTGTGAGGTCAGTCTGTGTCTGCAGTTAGAGCCTGTTGTTGGCACCTGCAGTCACAGTCTAGCTGGGTAGATGCCTGCATTTGGAGTCTGCAAACTAATACATACAGTCATAGTTGAGCAGGAAATAACCAGCAGTCAGAAGCTGCAAGGGAAACCTGCTTGCTGCAGCCAGAGTCAGAAAATAGCTGGAATTAAAATGACTAAACCATGAAGAAGAGTAAACCAGGACCCTTTTTATGCTGTGTTGAACAAGAAGTCTGTGCCTTGGTTCATTTCTACCCTCCAATAAGAGGGCTGCTGCAACAGTTGTTTAAAATCTGGATTCTTACTTTATTTTTCTTGGGCTCAAACATGGTATTGAATACCAACTATTAATCACAGCTTTCCCAAATAACCTCATTTCTTGTGGACTAGGAAATGGGATTTTTGATAAGCCAATATCACATTCATTCATTTTTGATTTTTTGGAGTAAATTATTGTTTGCATCACCTCACTGTAGGACAAGCTTTTCAAGCTCAATATCTGAAGTTCTGTATCTTGCAAACAACCAACATCTTCAGCTGTTACTGTTTCCAGTCTTGGAGTCTGATGGAACCAGATTGAGACATCTGGGTGTTTGAAGCATAATATAAATAGTTAATCTTAGAAGGCCAAATAGATTGGTTTGTTTTGTGAATTTAAATATTAAAATAGAACTTTAAAAGACATGACATTCCTGTTTCAGTATTTGTTTCCTTTGAGTGAAAAAAGTTTAACTATTTTGCTTTAGTTGTGATTGGATTTCACATCGCAGTAAACAATTTTTCAGGAATTAACTTCAAACAGATTCTGTGTGACCAGTCTGTAAGTCTGTGGCTTTTTACCCCCAATTTTAAGCATCTTGTGCTGCAAATTCTACTTTTGACCTCGCCTAGTTTTGAAGTACACAGAGCCGTCAAACCTAATTTGCAGAGTTTAGCACAGAATTGTTCATTAAATGTTATCCAAATATGCCCACAAAAACCCAGGGTTTCATTTGATTGATTTATCCCATTGCAAAATGTGCACCTGCTGTGAAATGAAGTCTCAGAGAAAAAAAAAAAGGGGGGAATAATTTAACTTTTTTATTTGTAAAGATAATCAGGGTTTTTCTGATTACATCTTAACTTCATAAATGTTAAATAACCTATCAGCATCTAGTTGTTGTAAATTATGAAAAAGAGTATTGCTGGGAATATTAACCAACTAAATCCTTGTTCTTTAGTGAATATGAAAATGTGTTATGGCAGGTTGTCATTGTGCTCATGGTAACTTTGACACCAAATAACAAAACTGCCATTTGCATTTAGGGTAAATTGGTTCACTTTTGCTTTTACGGTTCCTTTTATTCTGACATAAATTTATGAACTCTGGAACTAACCAAGTCGTGTGGTTTCCCAGATGACTTTAACAAATATGCCCATTTCATTTCCTTCAGTCATCAGAGCATACAAGGTAGTGTTTTCAGACTGGGTGCAGATGCTGAAGGCTGTTCTGAAAGAAAGCATATTTTTACAAGTCGCTGTGTTGTAAGAGTATATATTATAATTTTTCAGATTAGGAAGTGATCCTTTGTTCTTCATACTAAATGAATTTGATCAAAGTGTAGAAGGATTCCATTGGATATTGGAGTTTTTCAGGATACATATGTAATTTTATTTACAATTTCATTTTCATTTCTTTAGAATGTTTTTTCTCCTGAGCATGTTTATTATTGGTATCATGCCTAATATAGTGCAACTTTTAGCCAAATTTTAAGATACTGTGTTTCAGGTGTGAGGTGGTGGTTTTTTAATAATTTCTGATATGGACTGAACACCATCCAGTGTTGTTGGTAAACAAAGTAATTTATTTCAAAATAGGTGTCCTTTGCTGCATACTGATGGCTGGATTCAGTTGTCCTTGATTATATTTAATCTTCCTTGGGAAATCTTCCTTCCTTCCTAAGCATTCTGAATAGTTTCAATTTCAAAGGTTTCTCATGATTTTTGCCTATAATTAATGCACTGATCAGATGTGAAAAACTGAATTATATCACTCTCATAAAGGAATAGTTTTTCTGGCTAAAATATCTGGTCAGTTTTCAGGACTGGAGAAGAAGGGGAGCTTAACTAGGAGATTAAGAAAAGGTTTCTATTGGTGTGCTCTGTATCATTTCAAACTCTTTCAGATATTCTGTTGTATCCATTACACACCTTCCAATTATAGGGTGGAAATGCTGCTACTAGTACTAATAGTAATAAAAATTATTTATCTTTAACAATATATTTTTAATTACTGGAAAAATTTTACACTGCAAACTCAAGTGCACTTCTTCCATATATCAGGCAAAAAATAATTATCTTTGATGAAAAACCAAACTGCGTCAAGATCACCTCTCAGAGGTTTACTCTGTAACATCGTCCTTGATTTAAAAAGTTGTATTTCTGTTATTCCATTCTTAATGATTAGATCTTGGTATTTTTCTTGTAACTTTTAGACTGAAGGAGGAAAAATTTACAGAGGAATTTTTGCGGTTTTTGTCTCCTTCTCCCTTCACCTCTTCCAACGACTCCTAACGTCTTTGTTCTTCCTGTAAGCTCAGCAGTTGAATAAGATTGAAGTCATGCCTCTACTTCAGGGCTATTTTTCAGCTTTTTAGTGTAATGGTATTTTCTTTGTCTGGCATCTAGTCAGGCAGCAGAATGTTATTTCTTTGGGATTTTTATATTCTCCTTTTCTTATGAGAATTGTAAAAACATGGTGTTTCAAAGATTTTTCTGATGTTTCAAAGTACATCAGTTGTTCATAGTACCACAACTAAACTTGAAATCTCTGATTTCTTGCAAACTTTTTTGTTTTTTAGTTATATATATTCACATACATACCTAGCTAAAAAAAACCCCATCTAATAAATGCACAACAGTGGAAAAAAAATTGCTCTTTGTAGCTTCAGGGTAATAGTATCAACATAGATGCTTTATCAGAAAAGGACCAAAATTGTAATTAGAAGAAAAAGCTGAGTTGTTTTCCAGAGTTGCAAGTGGAATGATTCTCAAGGTCTGGACAAGTCTCCAAACTGCTCACAGGCATCTGGTCCTTGTTGCAGTCACAAAGACATCTCTGTGACATCTAAAGTAGGTGTTGTGTTGAAAGAGAAATGTGCTTTTACTAATCAGATATGTCTTGACTCATCTCAGAAAGGAACCTTGTCTAGACTGTACTTTGTCCTTTCTTAAGGCTGTTCCTTATGTGACTGTAGAATGAAGGAAGCACACTTAATACAAACTCTTCTTTGGTTGTTCTCTTAGTTTTATGAAATTGCTGCCTGCACACACCGGTCTATGGCAGACAAAAATTAAAAAGCCTACAGCCCATTTCCTAATTAAAAATACTGCCCAAGGAAACCAAAAATCAAACAAAACTACTAACCAATCAACCAAAACCCTTAGAACTTAGAAACACCATGTTGGAAAAGAAAAGAGAATGCCCAGGAACATCTGCCTATTGTTCTAAAGGGATGGTATATGGCTTAACTTGTTCTTCTGAAGGAACTGAGTTTTTCAGCTTCTCAGGAAAACTAGAAAATTAAAGGCTGTCAGCATGGCAATAGGAATAGATGTAGAAAATGTTTGAATTCAAATATTAAAAAATGAGAGGGTTTTATTAACAAAAACTGAACAGTTTGTTTTTAGATCATTTAAAATTATATGTTTCTTGGCTCAAGCTATTGTACTGTACTCCTGAAGCAGGCTAAGAACCTACACTCAGCTACTGCTGTTGGGCTAAAAAGGCATAATTTGCTGAATGGTGGTAATTCACTTGTTTGATCATATGACTATTCAAACAGCAGTGCTTAGTAGCTGTTACTCCTCCAAAATACATAAAAGCTGCCTGGTTCCAAGTCATAAGGTCTGTCTTCCCAGAAGTTGCAATTGCAAAACAGGCATTGACTGAATTGAATTTTGATTCCTACCTAAGAACCATAGTGTTTGTCTTCCACTTATAATCTGGAGATGGATCTGTTTCAGTTTATATTTAAATGATTGTGGTTTTCAAAAGAGGCAGTAGGGAAAACCTCCAGAGGGGGCTTACATTTAAAATTGCATGTGATGAATGGCTCTTTGAAGTTGTCCTGCACTGTTGTTAGCGTTTCAGATAATCACTGGTTCCTCTCTGTTTCACAACAGGGATATTCATTGTCAATGTGCCTTTGGAATACAACATCCTACTAAATGCAAGCAGTCCCACTCTGCTGGTGAAGCCGGTAGGACGTGCACATTTTGCCTTTGTTGATGGCCTGGATCCATACACCCTGTATGAGATAAGAATACAAGCATGCCAGAGTGGTAAGGCAATTTAAAACACTCACCTATGTGACTGGAAGGGATTTTCCATGTAGATTCAGCTCTGCAAAACAGATTATATTCTTTTAGATTGGAGTCAAATGTTTACATAGTAAAAAGAAAGCCTAGCACTGAATGAAGGATTAAATATTTCTCCATGTATCATGTATATATTTCTCCATATATTATGAATATATCAAATGGAGATTTAAAATATGTGTTTTAGGTCATATGTGCCACTTCATTAAAAGCTTTTCACAAACAGCTTAAAGATCTTTGAAAATGGATGTGCAGAACTGAATCAGTTCTGTAACTACTCACCAACAAGAAGTGGTGATCATCAAGGCAGGAGAGCCCAAAAATTTAAATTCCCTGATGTTAATGGAAATTTTCAAAAACCTATTGAAATAAATATTTCTAAAATTACAATTTTGAACCAATTTGCTTCTCACTATCACCGCTGAAAATCAGGAATAATTCATTGGTAGAGTTGTGGTAATTTAAATGAGTATTTAACAATGAAATGAGGTAAGATGAGACATCATTTCTACCAGCAGCTTCTTTCCTTGATATTCATTTGCTTTTAAGGTATCTTTTTGTTGAGAAAAAAGCTCTTACCTCTACACAAACTTCTGTTTTTGTAGGTGGGTGTGGAGTGGGTGGTCAAACATATTCAAGAACTGCTGAAGCACCTCCCAGAGAACTAAGCCCACCTGTTGTTAAAGCAATTGGACCTGCACTCATAGAAGTGAAATGGGCACCACCCAGGAAACCAAACGGCATCATTACAAACTACTTTATCTACAGGTAAATGCCCTTATCACCTCAGATTTTTAGTCCTACTTAATGACTCCTTTCTTTATTCCTTGATTTCTTGAGAGGTGAAAAAAAGTGTAGAAGTACATGAAAATTATATCTGTTACCTTTCAAATGCTAAGGTAAGAAGCTGATCTATAGATGGACATGTTGGGAGCATGAACTCAAACAAGATTCCTCTTCCTGAAATGCAAATTAAAAAAACATGTGAAAGTACGTTTTAAAAATTCAAGGGAACAAAAAAAATCTTTGAAAAAGTTTGTAGGATAGATACTTGTACTGTTCTTACCCAGACCACTAGGTACAAACGTCAGTCTTCTCTGATAGACCGTTAAGAATTTTGTAATGAAAACAGGAGTAATTCAGCAATTCTGAGAGTTTTAAAAGCAGAAAAAAGTATCTAGGTTCCTAAACCAGACCAATTTTCCAAGGTAATTTATGTTCCTAAGTAAGTAGTTTGGACTGTGATTACAGTGCATCTGTTTATGTACCTTGGCGTTTGTATTCAACTGCCTTGTGTAGGTTGTTAACTGATGCATTCTCACTTCCTATCAGGCGTTTCCTAAGCCCTGTGTGAGGATTTTTCTGTACAGAAAGCTGTGTTTAGGGCAGTATTAAACTAACAGAGCACCGATCTCTGCTGTGCCTGTTGACCCTTTGTTGAAAGCTCGCTGAAGCGGCCTTCTTGAATGGCTTCAGAAGTCAGAGAATATAAAACTCAAGCCATATATTTGAGAGGGATTTAAACTCTAAAGTTCCTGGGTTTTCCAACTCTTAAGTATGTGTGGCAAACACATGCTGCGCTGATCCTAACCTCCTACAAAGAGTTTGGGACTTTTTATTGTATTAAAGGTGTGCCTGAGAAGATGAGAAATCCAATTAACTTTTGGAATTCTGAGTGATAATTAATATAAATTCACTTTTGCCTTAAAGATGTTAGTGGTCTCTAAAAATTCCTGCTGTCTTGAAATACCCTTTTGTTTGCCTTTTTTTAATTGTCTGATCAAAAAACCCACGTCCTTCCCCTGCATGAAGAGGAATAAAGTGTATGTTATAGCCCAAGACATGTCTTCACTCTGTTGGTTTTGTAAATAAAGCTGATGATTACCCCTGCTATTCCATGGCAACCATAGAAAGGGAAAACAGGAAATATAATGCAGAAAGCCTGCTTCAGTGAAAAATACTGTAAATTGAATTTGACAGCATTTGATGGCATTTGATTATTCTAGTCACAGCCAAACAATGATATAAAGAGTAATATGAAACAGAATGTGTTACTGCCTAGCAGACTCAAAAGCAATAAACCTTCCTCCAATGTGACACAATCACTTCACAATCATAATTGTAGCCTGTTTGATACCTCTGAGTACAGCAGAAGGGCACTGACTGACATAGATACATTTTGTTTTTTATTTAAAGTGAAATGAAAATGGCGCACTGGGGCTCCAGATACAATCGGTATATTCACCTACATAGGCATGAATCACTTGGCAGTTATTTCAGCTGAAGTTTAAATGTGCTTAGACAACAACAATATCAAATCTTTCTCAGATAGCTGCAAAAAAATCAGAAATAGGATGTAAGCACATAGTTCTTTTTCATTTTGTAGCCACACATGGCCTTACATTGTTATAGCAACAAGACTGCAGTATTTCTATGGGAGGTTATGGAATGTAATTTCTTCTTCAGTATGTGCCTCTTCCTCACTGCATCACCACCAAAATAAATTCATTTAACTCAAAACCTGCTTGGGGACCTAGCATGTGTTCAGATCTCTGCATTAAAGTGGCAGGACTCGTGCTTTCCTCTAGCATCATAAAACTACTCCCAAGTTTGCAGCCATTTTGCTAGAAACAAAAAAAAAGTAAAATGTTATTTTATGATAGAGGAGATGGTGGTTTTTTTTTTTTTTTTAATTCATAAAGCGGCTTTAAACACAGATCCGAGACTTTTAAAATTTTCTTGCAAAGACTACAACTTAGAAGAGCTTGTGGATGAGAAAAGATCTGGTTTGTGAGATAATCATCTAATCTAGCTCTGTTCCCACTTATCATGACATAACATCACTCTGCCCACCACAGAAGTTGCTACTCTGAAAAAAATATTATTATGAAAATAGATGATATATATTTGTTACTGCATTTTAGTAAGTTATAGGTCACATGAGCTAATGGAACTGCTCTCAATTGATTAACAAGATGCACTGTGTAGGAGGCACATGAGATTCCCTTACAGACATATTGCCTGTAAAATTAGAAATATTTTGGTTGGTAACTTCATTAAGGGAGCATCTGAATTTTTCTGTCAAACTGTCTTGCCCAGTAAGATTATTTAGTATATATTTGTGAGATTGAAATGTAGCTCTTGTTAGCTGAGCAGTCCTGTTGGTGAAAATGTAGCAGAAAAATAAAGAGGCAATTTAAGACAGAAGACATGTCTCGATGGCTGTCGTACTTGCAGTGGAGAGGCTTCCAGACTGACTCTTTATGATTTATTCATTGCTTAACCCTATACCCTTAACCATGAGTTGTACCCAAGACAGCTTCTGAGGAACATATGTTACTGGATGGTTTAATGTAGGAATCCCTGTGGATGGTTATGTCATTGAATACAAGAATTCCTCAAGGCTTTTATTTATACCTGTAATTGATCTAATACCCAATCTAAACTAGTATATTGCATTCAATAACTTCAAATTCCTTCTGCTCTTTTTTCTTTTTGCATCAGAACTCACACTAAAAAAAATACTCCAGATCATGAAAGCTACATTAGTGTAGATTCGTTGGATACAAATGTGAGGTTTCTTTGTTTAGTTAAATGTGAAACTGCAGAGTGGGAGCATTGCTAATGTTGCATTGTTCCCCCACATTTGACAGCATGATTCCCCGATTGTTTAAATTTTACCCCCAGACTTCTCAGTGCTCCTAAAAATAACTCACTGCCACTCTGGTAAGGAAAGCAGCACTGCTAAAACATGTAATTTAGTTGTATGGTGAAAGGTAAACTTGTGAGGAAAATTCGAGGTTTGACCCTTGAGACCTCGGGGATTCGCCGTTGCCGCGCACGCAGGGAAGCCGAGGGGCGAGCGCTGCAGTCGGCTTTGCTGCAGCGCAGCTCTGGAGTTATCTGTCACAAAGGAGATCCTATCCTCCTCCTTATGTCGTTCGCCTCAGATTGGCACTGGGGCAGGGAGAATTTGCCCTTACAAAAATAACTATCTGAACATCTTCAAAATGAATGTAAGCAGCAAATCAGACTATGCAGATTAAGAGACAGCTTCCAGCTCTTGGAAATGTTATTCTCCTTTGCAGCTCATTGTACACAAGAAATACTTCCAGTTAAATGAGCAGCTGAATCTTAAATCTTAAGACGATTGAAATGATTACAGATTGTTCAACCACTTCTGTTCAAAGTTTATTCATACATGAAGATATTCTGGTTTTTAGCACTACAGATGGAACCATTTACCTAACCATAAGTTTCATTCATTAAATATTCAGCAGTAATAAGATCTAAATAACTTAACCAGGCTACATTGTACAGCTTTGCCTGTGAATCAGCTTACAGTTGGTGGCATACTTGATCATTCAGTGTGAAAAAACTGTTTATCGCAGAATTTAGAATATTTATAAAACATAAATTTATGTATTCATTTGAGTCCCATACTGTTTGGTCAGCAAGACACATTAAATGTGACTTTCTTGCATTAAAATGTACTTTCTTTTCCCTTATTTACAGAGATTTTTTTAGACATGTTTTTGGGTACACAGAGAAAAGACTGTATTTTTAGATGCAGGAGAAAGACATTGTAATGATTCACCTTTCAAAATTACCTATCTTGCACTGCGTCATTGAACGGCATCTGAGGGCGAGTTCTGCATGAGGCTTAACTTGCCATTATAATGGAGCATGGACAATTATATAAAAAAATTGGACACAATGGGACATTTTGGACCCTGACTTTTACACAGAGACCGAGAATTTCTAGGGAATCTTTCCCACTTCTTCTACCTGCCAGTCTTTGCCCAGTTGTACCAACCAACCCTTGGTATCAACATATCTTACAATTTGCCTATTTCACTATGATGGAGATATTGTACCTCAAAACTCTTATTTTTCTAAAAAACAAAACAAAAAAAAAATCCCACTTTAACCCTTGTAAACTAAACAGTGTCCATATACTCTGCTTATCTTAGAATTTAGCTCAACTTGTTTAGTTTTGTATGAGAAAATGTCTTCATTCCTGCCTTATATATGCATATACATGAAGGCTGAATAAACAGCTGTATACGCACTCACATTCATTATGTTCTTCATATTTGCATGTTAATACCTGGGAATATAATAATAATATAATATATTATTACAAGCAGCTAAGATTATCAGTTTTTAAAAAATAAATTTTTTTTAAAATTAATTCCTGGCAAGATAAAATCCAGCCACATTCTTTGAAACGCAGATTTTCTCTTGCCAAAGAAATTCTTCAGCTTCTATGCGGGTGTGGAGTGATGATGACACCCAGCAGCCAGACAAACCAATTTTACTTCTGCAAATTTGCCCTACTTGCAATAAAAGTGGCAGATAATGTAATTTGGATTTTTGTTGTTGGCATGGAGGGTGAAAGTGCTTTTATGTTCTGCAGAAGCCAAGGTTCCTCTGAAGAGTGGGGAAAATACTTGAATTCATGTGTAGTACAGCCCAACCATCACTGAGATTTATAACAGTGTTTAAATGTAACCAACTTAATTTCACACAAACATTTTTATGCCAAATGAAAGAATTGATTTGGTAACTCTGTTTTGAAGATGAGTGCTCAGCTTATTAAAACTGCTGTAAATTATATAGAAGGGCCCATATTACAAATGGGCTGAGGGTCATCTGTAATCTCTGGTACTCAGAATATCACCAGGTCCAAGGCAAGCATATCTGCAGTAGTAATACTATATATATATATAGATATATATGTATAGATAAGTGTGTGTCTGTGTCTACGTATATGTACATATGTACAAAAAGAGAAACTCATTGTGCCAAAAATCAATAAAATCAGTTTTCTTCATGTATCTTAGGTTTGCATTTTTAAACAAAAATAGCGTTGTGAAAAATGTGTAGTTTATTACAGAAAACACTATGTGTGATATTTTAATGAGATTTGGTGGTGGAGCTGCAAATTCAGCTAAGTTTATGCACGAGGGACTACTTATTCAATTTGCAAGAAAAAATGGGATATTTAGTGTGAGCAAACCAGATTTTGAAAGTGCACAGCTTTAGTTTTGAGGGCATGATAGAATGTTTATTGCTTATTCACCAGGTAACATTTTTCTCCAGTAAACTGATCACAAGTTTTCCATAAATTAGGGATTCTGAGGTGAGTACCTCTGTAAATAGATTGATTTTCAGAAATGCTGAAAATTTGCACCCATATTGCAATTCAAGTCATTGCTTAGCAACTTTGGATAGATTTAAAATTTTATGTTCTAAGTTCTGAAAGTCTCATTTGTGGTATGTTCTATCCTAGAAGGACGATGTGCTGTTGTGTTGCTACTTTGTTAACCTGGACCATGGCAGAACACTTGTTTGCCATGCTTTGGAGTATTCGTCTAGATAAAGGAGATTAATTGATTGCCTCAAAAATCTCTTCTTCACTACTTGGCACCTAACACAAGTTCAGGGAAATGCTTTTAAGATGCAAAGATAGGTAGTCAGTTCCCTGTGTGTATGTAATGTACAGAAATAATTTCTGTGTTTTTCTGAGATAAAAGTTGAACTTGGAACTTTAGGATCAACTATTATGGGGCTGCTAAAGCCATTTTCTATTTTAAACACACTGCTTTTGATTTAATTCCAGACGCCCTGTGGGCAGTCAAGAAGAGCTGCTTCTGTTCATCTGGACTGAAGGACCTTTGGAATTCATTGACGCGTCCGATGCTCTCCAGCCTTTCACGCTCTATGAGTATCGTGCCAGATCTCAGAATTCCATGGGGTCTGTGGACAGCCTGTGGGCTTCAACCCAGACTCTGGAGGCTTCCCCATGGGGCATGGGAGCCCCTTGGGCACAAGCCACGAGCGCATACTCGGTGCGGCTGAACTGGACCCGGCCGGTCTCCCCCAACGGTGTCATATCTCTGTACCGCGTGGTCTATCAAGAAAAGCACAGCGACCCGACACTGAGCACCCCAGCTGTCACAGCACTCACCGTGATGGTAAGAACTGGACCACAAAACCAGTTTTAAGATGTTTTTACTCTGCTTTGATCTCTGTTGAACATTGAAATCTCCCTTAATACTAGTTAGAAAAGTGTGGTTTCCAATTGCCTGTCGTTTTGTTGGTTTAAGTTTTGTGTTTGGCCCAGTGCAGACTGAAATATGTCACATTAACAGTAGATTTCTGGTAGAGGCAAGCAGATTACTCAAAAGCATGGATGTGTCATTCTGGAGGAATTAAGCACATGCATTTTTCAGCCTTGCTCTGAAAATACTGTCCTGAACTTTTTGTCTGACTGACAAAATAGTTTCACAGGACCTGCACAAAGAACAGCAATATCACTCCTCCTTGTATAGAATTCTATTTTTTATTTCAGTTGGAATCATAAAGTGAATGAATTAATTAGTAATTACATAGTTCATTTATGCAACCCATTTGCGTGTTCAACTCATAATTCATCAGTAATAAAAGCAGTTCTACTTTTATTTCCAATTCACATACTTATATTAGAATGTTACTTTGCACTGCTGATCTGTCTTTCCCTTCCCTTTCTTTTCCTATTTCTATTCAGTGTGTGAAGGGATAGATTTGGGAAAGGGCATTGTTTTGTGAACTAACTAACAGCATTGAGTAAACCAGTGACAGAAATGGTTGTTTTGTGCATTTACCACTGCTCCTTCCCCTTATATATTGCATTCTAGTCTTTCTACAGCAAGACAGCTTACAGAAAGTTGGACTGAACTGCTGTATATTAGGAGAGCTGGTGTACTTGACTGTCTTCTGAATATAAACTCTGAAAGTTTAAGGAGGTTGTAATAAAGTTTGATTTCCTCAACAGTGCCGCCTCAAGTTCATAAACCTAGAATTTTCCCTAAATTATCTTCATAGTCCATGTTAGTATTGAATAACACCAGAAATCCCCAAAATTCTTTATTATCCCAATTTTTAAGTATGTGGTTGACAATTCAAATAGGATCCTGAAATGCTTTCCCTGGAATACCCGGTAGTAACCTTTGAGTAACTTCCTCAGATAAATCTCTGTGACACGGTGGAAGAAGTTTCCAGTTTGGTAATCTTACATATCCTTAATCATAGGATTTCAGAGCAGTTTTGTGTCTAGCTCCCTAAATGGATTAAGTTTGTAATATACTTTTGCTGAAAAGGAGAACAGATCCTGAACTGAGTCATAGAAATAATATATACTTTTGCCTTCTGAAACAGTTGCATTCGCATTGCACAGCATGCCAGGCTTAAAAAAGTAGATTGGGATTATAAAGTTCAGTGGCATTTTGGTACTTAACTCTCTTAACTTCTTTCAAGAAAAATTACCACCGTCATAATTGTGATGATGCACCTAAGATTTTAAAACCAGTGAAAAGCCAGGGCTTCTCCTACTACCCTGCTACAGCAGCATGCAATGTGTTGCTGAGCATCAGAATTGACCTGGCTGGTCATGCATTGCAATGTCTTCTAAGCATGCCAACAGCAACAGAAAATGTCCAGGACGGTTGTACTGTGGGCAATAAAACCTACCAAAATGGTATTTTAAATAATGTTGCTACTGTGTGTTTCTTTAATAGCATCAGTTAAAAGCCTTTTAGATTAACAGCCTATTATTTACTGAATTAGTATTTTCCGGGCTTCAAAATCCTTTATTTTCCCCAAACAGTATCCTGAATTGAAATGACATTCTGGCAGCATATGTATAGCTGTTCTACTAGCATTGCAGCAAAGCTGGCTTGCATGGTTTTTCTACTGTCCTTTGTCTTGAACACTGGTCAATTATGGCATTTGCTACCCATTTTTATTTAAAATATTATACTACCCTTCGGGGACAAATTGTTTTGCACATCTTCTCCATCAGTTGCACTCACTTTAAGCTGTTGCAGCTGCATTAACTGAGTAGAATTGTTGCTGATTTATACCAAGGACCAGAGATCTGAATCCTACCTCTTCTGGATATAGCAGAACAGTTAAAGCTTTGAATCAAAGATATTGACATAAAGTGCATGGCATCCTGTTATCAAAGATATCTGCAGGAGGTTAGGTCAATTATCCCAGCAGGCAAAAACACGGATACCAACTTTCAAAGTTATAAATGCTTAAAAATAGAATTTTGTCATGAAATTGCTGATATACCTTAACTTTAGCTTCATGAATGAGACACTTTAATTAAAATGTAACTTTATTGAAGGAACTAGAATTCCAATGATTAAACTTCTGCCCCTTTAAAATATAGCCTTCATGGGTACTAGGCTAAATCATTTAATCTCCTAAAGCATCTCTATTGGAGCTCCCTCATGGGATATGCCATTAGTCATTCTCTCTCACAAGCTTCCATGTTGCAAGTAAGACTTAAAGTATTAAGAAAGCAATGAGTTTGGTCCTTTATTTAATCCATTAGACTCCATTCTTATCCCATTAGATTATTCCAGAAAAAAAAAAAAAAGCAACGCTAGAATCACAGAGGCTGATCTCACCCTTGTGCTTGTCCATTGCACTCTGCATTCCTGACTTGGGACATAAAGCTAGGCCCAAACTCAGAGGAGAAATTCAATCCTTGTGACCCTGCAGGATACAAACTAAGCTTTTGCTAATGTCCCTGCAGACTGTTCTTATATGACAGCTTTGTTTCCATCCATTTCAGAGCCAAATGAGAAGCATCTTCTGGGTTTTCAAACAATTTAACAGACTTATCCACTGTATCTTCCCCAAATCTAGCTATTTACTCCCCATTAATGTGTATTTGTGTTGAAATGTCAAACATATGGCTCTCTGGTACCTTCAGGTTATCATTGACCCCTTGAAATTTTACACTGCCTGTGGAGATAAAAATGAGAACTCACTTCTCAGAGCAAAAGCTGCTGCCCTGGAAATGAAAGGAGGGAATCCTGCACCTTTAGAAGCAAGTGACATACATGTGAACCATTTTGATGCTTCACAGTTAAAGAGCAGTGTCACCCATTTCCTTAGCTTGTTTGGCCAGGAGCATAGTGACAGATGTTAGGTGACAGCGAGTTAAACTGACATTCTGGTTTATTTGCAGAGCAAAGTCAAGTCAAGACTGGTTACAGCAGCACAAGTGTCTCCCACAACATCTTTGAAGTTCATTTTAACCCTGTAATGCAGGAATCATATTTAGTGTCTTGCCAGCATTAACATGAGACAGATGTGTTTATAGGGGAATGGATCAGCAGTAGGTTCTCATTTGCAGAAATCTGCATAAAGTGACTAGATTGTCAAAGCAAGCTTCTCACTCTTGTGAACTTAGGACTTAAGCTTGTGAATACAGGACTCAGAGCTGATTTCATTATAAAGCCAATGAGTGCCTGCCAAATGTCATCAAAGCATCACAGCTCCTTAACAGCTGTATTCCAAATGTTGCTGTAAGGTAGAATTGTGGGTAGGTTTGGACATTTTGTAATAGATGCTTTGTGGGTGTGTAATGTCATTTTTCCCATGACAGTTATATCAAGTGTTTGGTTGTTTCTTGGGAGCAGAAGAATTCGAAGCCAGGAAGATGACTAAAAAAAATGTAAAAAATATGTACCTGTTAGAAAGCACTTGGAGAAAGAAAAGCATCCAGAGATGAGGTTTAAAAAGGAAAACTGCCTGCTATGCGCAGTGCCCCCACAATTATTATTATGTAGAATCAAGGTCTCAGTGTGTTAAATTCACCTCAGCCAAGTGTAGATCAAAGTGTAATGTGCTTATTAGAGGATGCAGAGATTTGTGTAAGCATTATAAGCCTTATTCCTGGGAGATCCTGCACCTGTGGACAGGTCTTCTCACAACGTGTTTTACAGTGAGAGGCTCTTAGGCCAAACTTATCCTTATGAAAGCTTTTTTATGGCATAACCATGCCAGCTTGGGGTGAAAAAAATTAACACATCTCTTAGCTGCTATCACTGCCCCAGCAAAGCCTCTGGTTTGGATGCAGCTGTGCTAACAATTGAGAACACAGATTGGCTTCCCTTGCATTATTTGGGGAGATGGTATATGACTGCACTGGCCAAGCTTCTCTTGGCAGGTGCTGTAACAGGGAAATCTGTAGACATATTGCAGAATAGCAGTAATAAAGACTTTGGTAGGAGGATAAGGCTTTGGCTAACATGATTGTGTTGTTATAAGCAGACAGAATTTACATATTAAATAAACTGAGTCAGAATATTAAGTATAGTTTACTTGTTGAAAAACTCCATATCAAAAATAACATCAGAAATGTTTTTGGGGCCATTACTGCCGTATATTCATGCCTTCTATTCAGGATTTTACAGATATCTGGAATCATGCATCCAGAGTTAGTTTCTTTCTATTAATTACATTTAAAAATACATAATACATTCATGTGCAGTCCTTCACTTCTATTTCCTCATATAGACCTGTAAACATCTGGCAGCATTAGAGATGAGATACCGCATAGTTATTAACTTCCTTGTGCAGACTATTCAGTAACACAACATGCGGTGCCGTGCATGGCAACTTTCTCATAGAAGTAATGAAGTTTGTAACCACAAGAATAAGAAAAAAATATGCCAAGGACAGTGACCAGTGAAACTTTTTTATACATGCCAACTGCCTGGGAAATGAAGTGCACCCTAAGAAAAGAGGATGAGTGTAAGTGAAGGAATTCCCGCACGTGCCATAAATTCAGAAGATGCGCTACTTAGCACATGAGTGGAAGCTGTAAACGGCAGAGGAGGGCAGAAGTTAATTAGGCTACTGTGCTGCTGTTAGGCAGTGGAAAGCGGCCACCACCAGAAACAAGATGGCTGCTCAGCAGTGCCCTAATGCAGCCAAAAGATCATCTCCTCAGCTCTGCAAGGGCTTGTGGGTTAGGGGAAATCATACACAGATGACTAATTTTTTTATGGTTCACAGACCATCAAAGTGAAATTCAGCAGCTGTTCAGGACAAGTGACCACTCTAACGGCTGTAATATAACCTGCTAAATAGGGAGGGAATTGCATGAGAGCAAGAGGTTAGCTGTGATTATCGGCAGGTGAGTGCTTTATTGAAGTTGAAAGACCATTAACATTGATGGAGTAATTATTTCAACTTGAAAGTAATTACCTTGATGGGTGATAACTTCTCCAGTGTTCCCAGATTTGATTGGACCAAACAATTGTGAACTCTTGAAGCCTAGAAAAATATTACAACAATACTGCAATGTTTAAATTACTGAAACCACTGTTAGAGTATTTTAATTATGCCTAACAGTGAAAAGATTCTAATGTACAACAACTGGTGACCTCTCATGTATAGAGACATTTGCTTTCTAATTTCAATAAAATGATCCCCACCTACTATGTGTGTGCTGTATGTGATGGGTTTGCAAATGAATCGTTTGATTTAAATGCAGTTTTTAAGATTCAAAGCCTTGTTAGCCCAGTTTCTGGAAGGGCTTGTACTGGAATTGCTCTAATTGTTTTATTTGCCAGGAAAGCCCAGTAATGTTAAAATGCTTTCCATGTTTTAATCTCTAGACCTTTTAAGCTTACACAAGATGAATACAGGACAAGTGCTCCTTCACACTGAAGGCTGCTTAAAAAAAGTGTGTGAGGCAATCTGTGTCTCACAGATTCTGTTGTTTCCATGCTGCTGCAGAATATGCTGGATTTGGCACTACAGCTCTGTTTAAATAAGCATTTGGATTGGCACTATGATGCCCCTCCAGAAACTGATTAAGTGCTTCAGTAAGCCCCACCTATCAGGACAGACATGTAGAATTGCCTAATTAGAGCAGAAAGGATGAAATAAATTGTTGCACAACTTTGATGATTTTAAAGTACTGTGGTAATAGAACTAGAGGGGAATGGTGTGTAAGAGAGAGAGAGGCTTCAGCTCTTCTATTTATACTATCCTTGCCTTAAACAAGGCAACTTCACTGTCTCTTGGATGTTTCCGGCAGCCACAGAAACATAGCTTTAGAGCCTGCTGGAACTCTGCCAGGAGGGAAAGAATCCTTGTGAGTTAGGAAGGAAAGGTTTGTCTGGTGTCTGTGAGGTCTTAATATGTTGTCAGGCAACTGGTGGTTTGAATTAGTGAAGGTTACAACAAATAAGTTTATTTCACTTCTGCTTTTCTTTCATGTTTTCTCCCTGATTCAGTGTGCTACATGAAGCTGGCATAATTTGGCCTTTCAATAAATTTTTGGACCAGATAGAAGTAAAAACACTGATAGATTTATGTCTGACCGCACCTAACCACACTCCAGATTGACCAGGCCAGAGTGCCTGGATCAATAGGCAATTTCTTCTACAAATAAATTAGTTACCTATTTGGTAAAGCCTGGTGTATTTTATCCTTGGGCTTCTCCTTGTGCAAGGTCCATTTTTCACCCATTGTGTAGTCTTTTTTTGATGAGTGAAACACATATAGAACTCGGTCTTTTGAGAAATATTTATAACATCTGACTTCAGCCACCTAACCTAGTTAAGAGCATGAGTTGTCCTCTACAGACCATGAAATGTTCAGAACATCTAAGGCATGGACATTTACTATCTTGGGCTGCAGCTGTTCACATGAAACTGCTTTCCTGTGGTGAACTTGTATGCCACTACTGAGAAGTGTCACTCAAAGAAGGTGGTTGGTTCTACACTGATTAATCAGCTTTCTCAACCCACACAATGCAATGTTGCAGTTTGACAGGTTTAAAAGGTGGTACTCTTTGGCAGAGAGATGTGGTAGGCAGCACTCAGGAGGTGGTGATCTTTACTGTATGTGCACCTGCAGCCATAAGAGAATAGGTGGTCACCTGACAAAGCCTAAAGGCTGATGACTAAAATGAGATTGCATAAATGCTCCATATGCTGTTTCTCTATATATGTTTTTATATATGCTTTATATTTATGCTTTTCTCTGTGATTTTTTCTGTGTTTACATTTCAGTTATGAGAATAAGATCAAGCTAACAGGCAGTGTAGAAAAACACCACTGACAGAATGTTTTCTAATTTGTAAAAACCAAATAAACAAAACAGAAACACCCACAAAGCTTAATCTTATTAAGTATAATTTGTTAGGAAGATGTAATATGGGGACATTCTTCACTTTGTGCCCAGTTATGTGACTGCAGTAAGTCAGCATTTAAAAGCCGCATGTTAGTAAGCTACAGATGTTTTTTCATACATAAGTAGAAAATAAAAATGAAGAAGGAGGAGGCAGAAATTTGTTGGGTAATATGTACAGCTGTTTTTCAAATTAGATATCTGTTAAAAAATGCATAATTAGATTTGACTAGATTTTAATTCATATTTAACCAATGTTCTTAAGTGGATGTATCAGGCAACTCCAAGATAACTCTCTCTGTCGGTGAAGTCATAGGGCAGCTTCCTAAAATCCCCAGGGTCATGCCCAACAGTTACAGATACAGGAATTCTTCAGCTGATAATTAGAAAGGCCACTCCCCAGCCCCCATCCTACCCTCCAGCCCCACTTCCCTCCACAGATAAGGTCTTTTATTCAAATTGGCTGAGAAGTGTTATGTATCATGCTTAGATTTCATAGGGAATTTTAGCAAGCAAGAGGTAATTTTAATAAACAGAGAATCCTACCTTTTTTAAAAAAAAGGAAAAAAAAAGGCAGCAAAAGCAAGCCATAGGACTCGTGGTAATATAACATAGAGCATCACACCACTGGGGACTCCATTTGAATCTAATCCAGGTCTACAGTCACCAAAGTCATTCTCATCAAACAGCCGTGGGGTGTCCTATGCCAGATAAGTTTAGTATTCTCTGCTGACCTCCTGTCCTTTCTCTTTACTGCTCCCTTTTGAATCCATTCCCATCACTCAGCTTCACAGCCTCATTCAAGCTCATCTCCCCTATGCTTGTTGCAGTTTCCCATTTTCTGCCTGCCAAGTGACCTCTCTCTCTCTCTCCTCTTTTCAGAGTTTACAAAAAGCCCTGGAATGCATGTATAATCTTGCCCCCTTTTTCTTTAGGGGGCAAGACCCTAATATCTGCATGGTGCTAAAAGATGAGTTTATCAATAGAAAGCTCTTTGGGAGTAGAAATGGGTGTCTGTCTGTTAATTTACAGCATTATATAAATATTATTTTTGAGACTGTAATAGCAATTATGGTGAATAGGGGCCAGATGGCCTCTGTATCTAGAAAGCAAAATGGCAGTGTATTTTTAATGGACTTAAATGTTACTTTTTGACAGGAAGCTAATATTAAATTCTATGGTTTAGGTGCCTGTCAGGTGAGTCTGGCTCTGAGTTTTGGTTTTTCCTAAAGTAATTACTAATGTCATGCCTGGATACTTTTGTCCACTAAACCCTTTTCGGTGGTGGGGTCTTTGTTGTTGCTCTGGTTGTTTTGTTGGGTTTTTTTTAAGGATGGTTATTGATCTCTTGCTGAGCTGAGATTTCAGTTTTATGCCAGATAGTTTGATTAATGGGTTGGTTTCTGTAAGTGGACTGAATGGGGATAGGAAGCACAAGCCGCTCATGCCGCCAACCCTAACTCCGTCAAGACGCATAGCTCATTATGAAACAGTTATCAAGTATACATGAAAAATTAATTGGGCTCAGTTTGATTCTGAAAAGGATCAGCTTTCTACTTGGCGGTCCCCCCAATCTTTCCAGATGTTGCACGCTAGCCCCTCGAGAAGCAGCGAAGGGAGATGTATTAATACATTGTATTGATTAGATCAAGACCCCTGACAGTTATTTGTAGAGATACCATCTGGCTGCTGTTCGAATTCCTTCACCAAAAACAGGACGTGACATGTTATTAATCTCAACTCTCTAAGTATAGACAGTTGCCTTTTCTGCTAAACCGCATTTTACCATTCCGTAGGAGATGGAGGCAGACCTGAAGGGTGCTGAAATTAAGGTTATTACACAAATTGAGCCATATGGTCCAAATATTTCAGCAAGAAAATTGCCAGGCAATAAAAATTGCTCCTGCCTTTCTAATGGTGTAAATTACAGTTTAACCATGGCTCTAATGATGTCCTTCTGCCGCGCTTAACTACTGTTACATGAAGGACATTGTTTTAAAAATATAAAAAACAAGTAAATGCCAGCAGCGTGTTTTACAATCTGTTAGTGTGTCATTAAGAACACTGTCAGAATTACATAAACATAATGGCAGGCAACCTAGCATACAAAAGAACAAGTGTGGAAATAGAAAGTGTCTTGAAAACTCCTTTAGCTTTGTCAAGAGCCCTTTCCCTTCTGGAACTTTTCCAATATGGGAAAATGTGGCTGCTTATTTATTCCAGTTCTCTCATAGGCTCTGATGGAGTCTTAAGAAACAGAAAAAAACCCCTGAATATTCCAATGCATTCCAGGTGACAATGGAGGGGTATAAATTTGCTATCACATTATACTGTAGCTGTATATAAAGTTAACTGGGTATGAAAAAGAAATCTGAAGTGTGACTCTCATTTCAAAGTACAGCATTCCTTTTATTCTTTTGGATTATAATGGGACTTTATGTTGTTTTTCAGATTATTGGGAGAATTATAGTGTGTTAAAATGGTTTCAAAGCTCTGTAAGGTTTTAGTAACGGAGTTGGCATTCTTAAAAATTAGTTTATTAAAAGTAGCTGAAAAACAAAAAAACAAAATGAAAGTGGTTATCCAGTCAGCAGATGCATTACTGACTGATTCTGGTGATTCATGCAAGGTGGGAATTAAACTGTAATTAAATAAATTGAATAATTAGCCAATATGATTTCATTTTGAAAATAGTCATACAGCTACTAAGTTTGTAAAGGGAAATCTCTGAGATGGCTATTCAAAGAGGGAAAATCACAGAAGTTTATAATAAATGCTGTTTAGAGTATTGAGTTTGACCCCTCCATGTGCAGATATTAGTAGTTCATATATGCCAGCCCTTTTGGTAAAACAGCCCAGCACAGCCATGTTCCCAGCTTGGGATGAGGCTGCCTGTGTGCACATCAGCCGTTCAGGGGATGTGCACTTGGAGCTGTCTGTGCCCCAGAGGGTGCTGGAAGCCAAGGGGCCCAGAGCCCCACTGCTGCCACCCCTGCCTCCCTCTGCCCTCATCACTCTGGGTCTGCTGTGCCAGCAGAGCTGCTGCTCCCCCCTCACGTGCCCCTTTGAAGGCAGGAACTTCCACACTCTTGCAAGGACACCCAGTTCCTGCTGGATCTTGATGCCGGTCGAAATGCGTTTTGACAACATTGAAAGCACAACTGAGCAATGTCAGAGAGACAAGGGAAGGGAGATTGCAAGTTAGCTGTCTGGGCTGGCTGGCTGGTGAAGGAGCTGACAGGCAGCTCTGGTATTTGTCTTCAGACCTAGCACAGTTTCTGAATTGTGTGAAGATCTCATTTGTGTGTGGAGCAGGGAAAAGATGACAGGGGACTCTTAGTCTTGACAAATTTAAATTGAGCCCAAACCAGACAGTTAATCAGATTCAATAAAGTTCACAACAGTCTTTATATTTGTCCTTCTTGCTTCTCAGTACCAGTATGATCACAAATGAAAACATCCAAACGTACGTAATTTGTGGTTGGTTTCCAAAGAAACAGAAGGCAAAAAATAGTAGACTCTTGTGAGGATGGTAGTCTGAAAACTTATCTGCAATGCGTGGGTGTAGTTTGCATATATAATCTCTATTAAGAGGAAACAAAGTCTGATTTATGAGTTTATCCCCTCATAAACCACAAATATTTCTCTCAGCACCTTGAACTCTTTATCTGACCAAAGTTACAGAAATGCATGACAACTGAGATCTGGAGCATCCAAGTGTATTAATACTCCACTCACAAGGACCCATGATGGGCAGATTTTATTGTTTAACTGAAAAAACTGTATTGTATTCTCAAGTCTGTTTCTTTAGCATTCTTTAAACAAAATCTCTTTGGTCTTTAAAGAAATAGAGAGATTGATACAGATGTCCCTCCATCAGCATCTGACAGGCCAGAGGATTTGGAAAGGATATACTTGTTGAACTGCTTTATGAGTGCCAAGAAAAACTATGAGCATGGGAAGAAGGTTTCTACCCATGAAGTAGAGGGCTTTCTGCAAGAACCCCAGCCAAAGTTGCTGGTGGATTCAGAAAAATGTTTCTCACCTTATCAGTAGGTGCCATGTTACAGCTTTTAGGATGTCAAATATCACCTGTTACACCTCTGGCACCTTTAGGCTGCTCTACTCCTACAACCTAAACTATGGAAACTGTTTCTTCCTCCCTTCTTTCCCCTTTACCAGCCTTCCTTCCTAAGAGCACAGTTAGAGACGATGATGATATAGGGAGCAGGGGTTCCATCCTGAGGGGCTAGTAGAAAACAACTTCTGTGTTTCAGGTTTTTGTTAGGAACTTGTTTATGTTTCCAGATACTGTGAGGGTCCTGCAGTCCTTACAACAGGCAGGACTCTGCTTCAATTAGGTGATGTCCTTTAAAGATCTTGGATTAATGGGATCTGTGTGGCTACATGCAAAGCTTTGGGGGAAAACAATGTAGATGTTCACTTAAGGCATCCTATGGCTGGTGCAAGAGCAGCAGCTGGACCTGCAGTACGACATCCTCAAGCTCTTTGACTTTGCAGCTGTGGCTGCCTTCTTTGAACTGATCTATGGCTGTTTCACCTTCCTCTTTCATGGTAGCAGGTTTGTCTTCTGAACAGTCCCATGCCCACACTACCCTAAGGTGGAGATGATGTGATGGCTGGGGTTTGATCCATCCCAGTGAGACCCCTGGAGTGTGTTGTCTGTGTGCCAAAAGGACACTGAGGAATAGTATATTCACAATGGGAAGATGTACAGAGGTCCCAAGATCTAGTTAACCTACTGGGGCATAGCACAAATCATTACTTGTTTTAGTTCTGAATTTTGCTATAAGTGTTTTTCTAAGTCCACTTTCTGCAGGTTTGAATGCATTAATTAATTTTTTTCTCATCCAGAGCAGAGTTCCTAGTGTGAGATAAGTATTCCCATTCAGTCTGGAGACACTACTCTAGTGGCTGCAAAAAAAAGACACCAAGTTTACAATTGTCCCATAAGATCAGAATTGCAAATGCACCTTTAATATTACAAGAGGGTGAGGGAAGTAGACTCCTTGCAGTGATAAATTTTCTGTATTTTTGCTATAAAGAAAACTTCTCACTGTACAAACAAAATGAATGAAACTTTGCAGAGCTCTTATATTTCAACAGGCTTTAAAAAAGAATTAATGAGAAGTCAGAAGACATCTTCTCCCACATGAAGTATTATTCTTGTCATTATGGTATAATAAAATTATTTTTTATTGTTTTCTCTTCAGGGGTTCAAGACAGATGATAATTTAGATTTTCTCTAATACTACTCTGTGCTAGAAATGCTAGACTGATGATGTACCAATAGATCATGAGATTTATACTATAGTTGTGGCTTAAGACAGTGACATATTTAAGTGCTGTGCTTAATGTTACTGGAAAGCCCAGGTCTAAAATGACAGAATAGAGACCCTGAGAGCAAATGGGAAAGAAAAAACCACCTTTTTTTCACCAGGTAACAAAATAGTTTGAGCACTAGTTGCCCTGATGTCAAATACAGTACTGCCTTTGAGAAAAAACAGAGTTGAGAAAATGTACTGTTTAAAATAAGACATTTTTTAGACAAAATTTGCAATAGATCTTTATCACACTTCAGTTTTTCTCTTTCTGATCCTGTATAGAAGCATCACAACACCTTGACTTGCTTTGTTAACAAACCCGTGTATTGATATTTGGTTTGAGGGTATCAATGGAAATTTTGAACCACACTTGAGTAACATGATCTCAGACTGAAGATCATATCCAACATGCTGGCCTGTGCACAGAAATCAGGAGGATGTTTGCTTCAGTAAGAACTAAATAGATATTTGCTTCAGATTAACTAAAGCAAAGCCCTGTTCTGGTTGGCTGCCCTCTACATTCACCATGTAGCTTTGTTCTTCTGCTTATGAAGACCCTGATCCAGCACCCTTGAAAAGGCAAATGGAAGCTTGCATTGATTTAGAAGTCTTTTGAAACTGCTCCTGTTCCACTTCTGAAGCTATGAATGGTTTTGTGTTTCATTTTAAGAAAAACAAAGGAGCAGTCCTGTATGTCTGTTGCTGTGTGCTGATTAAAAGTGTTGTTACTACCTTTATTTCTCTTTGAGTCTTAAGTGAATTTGAAAAAAAAAAAAAGTCACAGCTGTGAATTCTATATACTTATTTTGGATGGCACATGTAGGCTAGTCTGTGTAATCTGTCATGAGAGAGAGTGTGGCTTCCCCGACAGGCCGTTCAAAACAGAGGTTAAGCTTAAACATCAGACTTTCCCTTTGGAGAGACCTCCTTGCCTCTGTGCAGGGTGTACGGAGGAACTGAGGACAGTAGCTACAAACGGTTTGGATTAGAATGTAGGAGAACATTGTGTCTCTTTCCCACAGTGCCTCATATTTGGGCACTTAAATACATTTGCAAGTCTGTCCCAAAATGACTAAATTGTAGTAATTTCTCTTTGGATTGCTCATTTATAACATGCATACATGCAGCTAATCAATAGATGAGACAGTGAAACTAGTGGATTTACAACTTAATATCCTGGAGTCGATAATGGGCTTTAAAGACATTTTCAATTCAGAAATCAGCACAATATGTTATTTGCTAAGCTTAGGTGATCTATTTTAGTTCCCCAAGTAACTTAAATATCCAAGGAAAATACAGAATCCAAACCAAACTTGTTATGCTTCAGTTTTCAAGTAATATTTCAGTATTTACATATTTCACCTCTCCCCCAGCTAATTCATCTGCGTGGTGAAAGCCAGAAGCAGCTCAGACTCTTCTCTTTTGGCAGCAGCTTTGCACAGAGAAGCCCAGCCCACACTAGGAGGGATAAATGAAAGGACATGACGAAAGACTCTGTTTTATTTTGGCATTGATGTTTCAAAGTGAAGTTTAGCTAGCTGCGTTCCTTGTTCCCATGCAGCAGACGTAGCTGTCTGCTTTTCTGTGTATGTATATGAACTCACTGTTCACCTGACAGCATAGAAAATGGGAATGGGCAGTCTGCAGACGCAGCTTCATAGACTATGTCAGGGTGAGTTTCTTTCCAACAGTGCACCCTGTGAGCTTAAAGCAGAGGGAATTGTACCCGTGTGATCCTAGGAGGATCTGGATGTTCATCCATCCACATTCATTTGGGTTTACTTGGTTTCAACATTTTAAACCTAAGGCAGATTCTCCTCCAGTTACTCTACCAAACTCCATTTACCATTCTTTTTTCTTGTCTTCTTTTCAAGACTTTCCTCAATGTGGAGTTGATTCTGAGCCTTCTTATGGAAAAACACAGCTGCTAAGGGACACAGAAATATAGAATGTGTTCTTTATTGGACCTTGTTTTTTCATGAACTGGGCAGTCCATAGCAGCTGCAAGGGGAAAACAAGATTTGTGTTCCTTTTTATCTTCATGTGACCTGGGGGCTTTTCAGCCTATTCATTGAGGTTCTCCACTAGCTCATACAGCCAGAAGGGGAAGGGATCCCTTGTAGCAATCCCCTACTCCAAAACTAGGGGAACATCCCATAAAGATCTGGAAGGAAAGAGTCAGATCTCTGCTCAACCTCTCAGTATTTTGATGGGAAGCTGTGCTTTGCTGAGGAGTATGTCTCTGAAGTGTACACCTAAATGTGTGTCTGATCAATATCCCCTGCTAATAATCAGAAAACACGCTGAACTTCCTTCCAGGCACAGAAAAGAGAGAAGTCATCCCTCTCTGCATAAACACTGTGTGCTTCTGGCCTTCTGCTAATGATGCCCGCTCTGTACAAAAAGGTGCAGAGCAAATCTCTTTTTCCTGGCTTATACTGTCATAATTGGACTGCACCTTTCCCAAGTGGCTACCTGCATACTTTACTTTCAGCCAGTTGCTGCTTGGACAGCAGGTATCTTCATGTAGGAAGTGTAAAGCATTGAGGAAAGGAATGGAAAACCTGGTGGAGAAAAAAGGCTCTTGATAGATTGAGGTTTTTACTTTTGGACTCTTTATTTTTTTTTAATACCCAGTTAATTTTAAAGGTGACATTTTAAGTTCAGTCACATACTCAGACTAAACTTTGGCCTTTATAATGTAGCTCCAAGTAAATTGTTTATGCTTACCTTTTAATGTCTCTCAGAAGTGATTACATGCAGAGCAGACAAAGCTTGAATGAAGAGCTAGGACTGTTCAGTACAGGGCAGAGAAAAAAGAATAAAAAAATAGAAGTAAAAACCTTTTCGTCTCCTTTAAAATGCTGCTTTTATTTCCCATTGTGTTGGCAGAAAGCAGGGATTTAAAGCTGTGAATTGCCTGGAGGCTGTGCGATCTCCCTCTACTTAGCAGCAGTTAGAACTGCTCTTTTTTTTTGCATGTGTTGGGTGAGAGAGACAAGGACTCAAAATGATTGAGAAAAGGGAATAAACTAAGCTTGCATTTAACAATAGTATGACACTTCTATTGTACCTGTGTAAAATGGGATCTAAACCAATAACTACAGTTTCCTGAAGCTGCACACAGGAACACAGGGGGATATCCTGAGACTTAATTAATTAATGTTTGTGACATGATGTGAGATCCTATGATGAAAAGTAATATGTACTGCAAAGTCCTAATTTTATGGAGTACAACTGACAATCGGTGGCATTTTCAAGGAAACTGATGTGGGAGTTCACCTGCAATTTGTGTTATGATTCAGACTGTCCTCGTATAATTCCCCTTATAGATTTCCTTCAAATTCTCTTTTTTTCTTTACCTTTCTCTTTCCCTGTAGAGGCTGTTGAGCTGTGCAAAGGCAAAAATTGAAAATAATTGCTTTCATAGGAGAAAACCAAGAAGTCTTTCCTCTTTGTCTTCCATTCACCAAAACTACAGCCAAAGTCCCTTTTTCAAATTTTACGGAAAAGAGAAATTTTGAGATACTGCACCCAGGTCATTTTAAGATCAGGTGGAAATGGTTTTACAGTGTTCAGAGCTACTTTTCCTCACATTATCATGCATGATGTTATTTGGAAGGAGATGTAGAAGCTGTCTCATGGCACACATATTTGAAGTCAAAAATGCAGTAGGGTCAATGTGAATTATTGAAAAACAAAACTTCAAATGAAACCAGAAGGCAAAATATTTGATCATGACAAAAGCACATTCTTTCTGCAACAAAGTAAAACTGAGTTCCATAAGATGCCTTGAGTTGAGAAGTTCATCGACATAAATTACCCATTTTTATGGATAACAAAAACATTCACAGTTTAATTACATTGGTTTATAATGCTCCTACCACTCTGGACACTATTAGGAAAAAAAAAAAAAAAAAAAAGACTAAGAAGACTGATGTGGCAGTCTGGATTTTGTTTGTTGTGATTCTGGCCATTAGCCAAAATATCAAATGATGGAAAATGCGGTTTATGGCATTAGGAAAAAATATAACATTAACCCCCTAATGCTCCATATTAAGGATGTACCCCCTACCATTTGCAGGTTTGAGCCCTTAGGCTCTAGCTGCTGTTTGACAGCAGCAGTGGTGGTTTTTTTTTCCTCTTGCCATGTCTACAGACACTATGGAATAAATCCATGAGAGGAACCCCACTCCTAAATGTTAACAAATAGTGGATGGAAAGTCGTTGCTCGTCGGGAGCACTGCATGTGGTACTTATGTTAAACATAATCTTGGAGTTCAGCTGGATAAGTGCACTAGTAGTAATGAAGAGGCACAAACTCCAACTGGGCTTTGTGTGCTTGACTTTCTTAGTTTTTTACCTTCCCTGAAGACATGTTTCTACCCCAAATTATAAAGCTCCACCTGAAAGATGCTTCATTCCCATTCCTCTTGTGACCGAGGCAGATTGCAAGTTCTGCACTACCTTGATGTGTTTATGCAGATAATACATTTCATGGTGTTTGAGTTTGGAATGGCACAAAAATCTCCCAGCTCAATTCTGTAGGGTTTGACATTGCTTTAATATCATGCTACTTTACATACTGTAAAGTCTTTGCTGATGAGGCTGCTCTCTCCTCTCTCCTCTCCCACTCCCACCAGCTCTCCACAAAGCACGCCCCACTCAGCTAAAGATCAGGACATACAAGATATGCACATTTTTCCAATGGTGACACATAACTGGTTTTTTATTGTGATTCAAGTGTCTTATGTTATGCTCTATTGTGTCTCAAATAGTACTTTTTTTTTTTCCTTCAGATATAGCCTGTCCTATTTTGAAGAGAAACTTAGTCTAGTTGCTCATATTCAATATGATTATTGAAGGCAAAAAGTACCATTTGGGATAAGTAATGATGTCAGCTTTGAACTGACTAAACCCAAAGTTTATGGGAAACTGTCCCATCATCTATCTAGTTTATAAAAAGAGCTGCTTCTTTCCTTCTACCTCACTTTCTAACTGTGAGGAATAATAAACATGGGTTAAAGTGGAAAAATATGGGGAGAAAAATAAGGTGAAAAACTATGGTTTATTATACAGTAGATCTTGTGAGTGTTGTTAGAGATAAAATATTAATGTTAGGAAAACATGTTGACATTGTCCTCTAGATGGTGCCTATAGTGGAATGTCATGTCATTGATATTTTGGTTTATTTGATTTATTTAGTCATGCAGAAAAATAAATCTTTTTTGGGGTTTCATTATTTCTTAGTAGAAATTAGACAAATACAGATGAAAATACATTTTTGAGAAGGTGCCATTTCGTGATGTTTGATGAATTTTAAAGAAATAATTGTGAAAGAAAAGAGAAAAAAAGAGAAAATCAAAAAAGAGAACAGGAGAAGAAAGAAGAGGAAAGCAAAAGCGAAAGAGAAGAGAAAAGAGGAAGAAGAGAAATCACTAAAACAGCAATGTTGACTTTGCCCAAAGAGGTTTCTTCAAGGTTTTACCATCAAAAGTGCAACATCATTGGCGTTTTAAAAGTGTACTGCTACCCAAAGGCCAACTTGATTTTATTTGATTTCATTTTAATGTGCAATGCATCCTAGTTTTCTTTGTGTTGCTTTGCTTTCAAGTCAAAGCTAGGGATTCGGATGCCTAGTGAGACTGCAGCAGGTCCCAGGTGTGCCAGGAAAGAAAACTGTCTGCTGTGAAAACAGGCAGCAACTCCACCAGACAGATTCAGCTACATGGAATTCACAGTTCCTTACATGCCCTGCCAGGAAGGAGGGAAATGAATTGCAATGCAGTATTTTTATATCAGGAATTCATTGTTGTTGTTTGCAGAATATTTTGAATTTAGATTAGTGCTGTTTTTAAAGATTTCTTCCTAGTAAAATCCACAAGCCCATGTAGGACAGTTGGCATAGGAAATGATTCAGTTCTGTGGCAAGTGACATAGGCTGTGCAGATTAGGGTTTCGATTAAAAATGCTGCCAGCATGGCGTTGTTAGGAAAGGATGAGAACACGGGGTCACAGAGGAGAGAAAAGTTGTGTTCTCTGGTGTTCATGCCAAAACTAACATTTGTCTTAAAAACAAATTACAAGAACATTCTTAGAGTTGAAAAAAAAAAAAAAAGAAAGCATTACTTTGCCAGGAATCTCAAGGAAAGAATGTTTTATGATCATGTAATCAATGTTTATGTTTTAATAAGAAGCCATTTTATGTGCTTTACTTTGTGGGCTGAATTTATTCTAATACATTTTAAAACTAAAATTTCCTACATGTATTTATAGAAAAGCAAGGTAAATGTAATGAATTTTTGAATGTCATTTCCGAGCCACTGTAAAAGAGAAGACTGCATCGATCCATCTCAGAGCTGGGAAAGGAAGAGTGTCCTTTCATCCCAACAAAAGACAATTTGGATGAACACTCCCTGGCCAAAAATGTTTAAAAATTATTTCCTGTTTAATAAGTGACTGTCTGGATTTAGAAACATAAAAATTTTATTTAAATATTTTTCTAGTTTTATTCTTTGGGTTTTTATTTGCCATAAAAATTACTACCTATGTGGTACATTTTGCTGCTATTGAAGGCCTGTTGGATCATAACAAATAATCAAGTAATTATTTAAAATTAAGTATATGTGTTGTAAGGCAATTGTAAAATTCTAAAATGAGATGCAAAGTTCTTAAAATATAAAATTTGAAGAATGAAATTGACAAAAAATGTAATGAAACATCTAAAATATTTTTTATAATAATTGGAGGGAAAATAACTAGTGCAACATCAATTTCTTGTAAAAATGGAAATTCTGGTTACCTGTCGGCAAGATAATTTCTGGTTAAATGAATAACATGTTGGTTTCTGTTTGACTAACCTTTGAGATTTTTCAGTACTACCATGGGAATAATTTATATTCCAGTCCTCACTGCTACAGGAATAGACTCATAGATTACTTGTGTATCCATAAGTTATATCCTTGTGAATCTGAGCATAAGGCTTTAGGAATAGAGTAGATTTTTCAAATGGAAAAGACACAGTGTGCATGATATAAGCCCAAGAAGGAAGGCAGCCCAAAGGACAAGTTAGTGTTTGCATGTGAATATGAGCTCAATGTAATGTTTAGAGTGAAGGCAAGGGGCTAAGAATAGTCTGGGAAATAAGAGTGAACATCAGAGTAAAGGTGGAAGTGCTCCCAGTGCTTTGCAGAAAATGGCAAAGAGTCTGGATTAGACAGGGAGCTGGATAAGATGATAATGACAAAGCTGAGAATAAACTGAATATCTTTATAAGCTCCCAGGCATTCCCCCTCGCTTCTGTCCTGTGTGGAGGAATCTGACTTCCTTGATGGAGAATTCAAAAATTGTAGTCAGACAACGGTTGGAATGATGTTCTGGCTGCCAGGGGACCATGGCTTTCTCCTCCCTTGTCCAGGGAGAATTCCCCATCCCTGCCTCTAGACAAGAGGATGTTCTACTGAACTGCCTTCCCATCATTTATGTCCATGGGTTATGAAAGAGCTGGTTTGGATCCTCGTGCCACTACTAACAATTAGCAGTGTCATAGTGTCTGATGCCACTGGGTTTAGTTAGAGGCTCACAGAGAGAATGAGCTAGCTTTTTATTCAGCTGTACAAGATACCTGCCAAGTAGAGTTTATGATACAAAGAGAAGATAGGGAGAAAGAAGAAACCAGAGCCTAACCTTTACATGACTGGTGATGACTTGCTGAGCTTTGATGATTACCCCTAATGAAGGGACAGATATTCAAGCTGCCTGCTGGGCAGCTCTTCAGTGGTTCAGAGATCATCTGATGTGTCTGTCACGATTTGAACTCATTCCCAGAGACCTAGGTGACTGGGTAAGCTGGCCTGCCTTGAAAGACGAGGAAAAGCCCAGAGTGACACCCCTGGAAAGTGCTGCTTCATGAGATCGATAGATTCAAAGATGACTAGGTTGTGTAGTTATATGCAGTTAAAACATTTGTGCAGGGAGTCCACCCGTGCCGAGTATTATTGACAGCTACAGATCAATGCTAATTTTTGATCATTTTCAACCTACAAAGACCTCTTGACCCTGTTGCCACCTTAGGGGCACTTCAAGTAGTCAAAAGCAATCACAGAAGGCAGTGTAAAATCATCAAACCCTTGAAGGCTGCACAGCCTTGCCTGTGCCTGGAAGGAGGACCAAGAGGTAACGAGGAAGGCAGGCACCTTGCATTATGGATGCCACTGCCTTTGAATGGCATGAAAGACTATGCTAATTTGTTTCCAGACTTTAAGTGACTTCTGTGTTCATGAATTAAAAAATAAACAAACAAAAAAGGCAATCTGAAGCAAATCTTGACGAATGCATTATTCATGATTCATGTTCTCTTGTTTTATGCTTGGAAAAATGTGTTAAAACAAGGTTTTCTTTTAAATAACTTTTATCCTAATCTACAGCGAGAAGAGTGGAATTAGTGGAGGAGTGTATTTGTTGCTGTTAACAGCTTGTGCTGCCACTGGCAGCATGTGAAGCACTTTACAGAGCAAAACCGAAAGTCCTGCCTTGAGTAGTGGTGATGCTACTAGAGCTGCACCAGGGGAGGAGACCAGGCTGCCAAAAGCAAGGACGGTGCCAAAGGCTGGGCTCTGGGCTACAGGGTGTGATCAGGTCACAGTGGCTTGTCACAACCCCCCTTCTCTGTCAGGTGGCCATTTCTGTAGTGTTTACATGGAAAGAATGAAAGGGCCATAGAGGAGGAATGTGAGACTGTACACATTTAAATGTTTGCTGGAATATTCTTAATTTAATGACTGATGGAGTGAGAATGCTTCACAGTTGGGGACAGAGGAGGGAGATCATGGATTTGAAGTCCATTGGATTTCATGGTCAGCCAGTCTAGTAACATTTTAATGTTCACATTAAAATTTTATTTTGTTGGTTTTCTTTTAATGGTGAATGAAATCTGGACTGTTAGCATGTGTAAACATGGGAAATATGAGTTTATGGCTTTGCAGGGGAAGACTGGGAGGATATTCCAGACAATGATTTTGTTTCTGCGCCTGTTTAAGGCTGTGTCGTTGCCCACTGAAGCCAAAGTTACAGTGCTATCAGTGCAAGGTGTATTTTACAATTTATATTTGACCATTCCTGCTGGACAGTATTTCTAGGCTGAAAATGTCATGGGAGGACATAAAGTGATTCTTAAAATGAATCACTGAGTCTGCCATCCATACTCTTTTCAGCATCAGCCTTTGAGCTGAGCAAATTCACGACTGGCAATGGCAGCAGTGCAGGAGGAGAAAGTGTGGCTCTGTATTCTGGGAGTACATCCCCTGAGCTTACTTCAAAACCAAACAAAACAAAAATACATGTAAACCATTTGCTCTTCAAGAAGTATCTGTAGGAGCCAGGGATAAAAGTCATCCCTGGAAGGAATGGTTTAGCAGTCCCCAGAGAACATGATGAACTGTAGGCAAGGAAATCCCTCCATCCTTGTTTCATTTCAAAGTGTAGTGAGGATTGTAAATAATTAAATCTTGGGGTTTAGTGGGAAAATGGTAGAGGGTGATGAAAAATATGCCAGTTTTCTGCTTAAAAATAAAAATCTAGTGCTTTGTAGCATTGCTGCCACAGAAACCCGCCCGATGATGCAGCTCATTAAAAAGCAGAGCCATTGCTTTTTTGTCTGATATTTTTAATAATGTGTTTGTACCTTCAGAGAGCCTCTGTGTAGCGGTTCAGGGGCAGTAATTTAATGCTGTGTGCTCCCTTCCTCCCATCCCCACCCCCAAACCATGGAATGTAAATTTTAGGCTTTTAAAAGTTCTGTTTTGAAAACCTAATAGATAGCTGTCTTCGTAAAAACTATTAATACAGACTACATCCAATTGTAAAGCTAATTTTAATCATGTTTTGTGCCAACATAATTTCTGATGCCAGATTTTTATGCTAAGCATGAGCCTCGATTTAAACGTGGTTCTTTAACCTGCAGTTCATAATTTTGCAGTCGACTGTATAGGTTTTTTGGCTATGGCAGTTTAAATGCTTCCACTTTCAAGGATCTAAGCCATAAATGTTTATTAAAAGAATCTATAATGAAATCAGGTTTGTTATTTTTTTAATGGCTGCCTTGAGTATGTTAGATGACTGAACGCACGTTGTTAATCATTAAGTACTCACGTTACAAAAAGTGTTTGATAGTATTGCCATCTAGGGGCTGAATGAAATTCTCCATACCAAAATAAACTGTAATTGAACAGGTGCTGCTATTGACAATATACATATGTTTTTGCTTTATAGCCCACATGCTTTCCATGTTTCTTATGACAAAAGATATCTCTAAATGTCCCACAGCAGCCAGAGCTTTTTTATATATAATCTGTTCGAGGTGATTGCTATTTGCATTTCAGCTTATGCTTTTTTGGCAGTGATGACTGGGAATTCCTAACAAAGAATTATACTTTTTTGCATTATTAATCTTGCTAGTGTTTGCCCTGTTTAACAGAAAAGGGGAATCATTTATCAGAAAAGTATGTTTATAATCTGTACTTGTGGCATCTTCAGATTTAGTATTCATAATGGTCATTCAAATGCTGTGCTATATTTATCTAAAAGACTAACTCATTGTTTTGAGGAAATAACCATTTAAATATTTATGATCTAACTTTTAATATTTAAAAAAAGAAATTAATATTTCTTTAAAATTTGTTTCTGAGTCTGATAGCTCAACAAATGTTTAAATATTAAACAATTGGAAATGTTAGCATTTAACAACTTAATACGACTTACTGACACAGGGAAATTGACTTCGGCTCTTTCTATCACATGAAGGCAGCTGAATTCCTGTACTCCCTTTCTTGTGGTCTATATAATCCATGCCAAAGTATAGCTGAAAATGAGATTAAATATATCAGTGATCAGCTGAACTCCTTTTGTCTTCGCTCCTCTGATCAGACACATCTGCCCACTCTCCTACTGGAACATGTTACTCCTGTTCTTTGCTGGTCGTTGTGCCTTTTGGGACTGTTCAACATAGTTCCATGGCTGTTTTGCCTTCCTGCCTAGGTCAGATTTTGTGCTGAGGCTCTCCCTCCCTGAGCAGTGTCAGGTCTGTATCAGATGCTGTTTGGGGTGAGCTGGGGTGCCAGTGGCCCCTCCTGGCCATGGCTGATGTCCATCAGCCTGCATACCCCTCTGCTGGGCCCTGTTCTGGTGTGGCAGCAGGTCAGCCCTGGTCCTTGCAGCCCTGGCTGAGCCCGGTGGGATTCACAAATTGTTCATCCAGACCACCATGGCCTGAGTAGCTAGAACAGGACAGCATGCCTACGAAATGTCACATGTACACCCAAGATGTGTAAGATTTCTGCCTGTAGAGGCAGGCATCACTTGTGTACCACAGGTTTTTACATGCTTGAGTCCAATTCCAGGAAACTTCATCCTCACTGAGCAAGCTCAGACACATGCTGAATGAACTGTAAGTTGTGTCCTAGCTGAGATTCAGGCTGTGGAGGACTCCCAAGGAATTCACTCCAAAGACTATATCATAATGATAGATAATTTTTTTTAAACCCTAAGAATTTCTTTTTGAGGCTCAATCATAACAAACCACCAAAAAAAATCCTAGTAACCAGATGGGGGTATTCTGCAAAGCAGTCAGAAGTGACCCAGAGCTGAGGCCTCATTTTCCAAGTGACATAAACCACAGATGCTGATTACTTTTTTAACTAACTCAAACATCTGTATTCTTGCTTCAGGGAACAAAGCATCAGGCTCATTTATTTGGATTGAAACCTTTCACAACATATCATATTCATGTCGTAGCTGTAAACAACGCTGGGCAGGTTTCAAGCCCCTGGACATCTGTGCGCACTTTGGAAGCTTCACCCAGTGGCCTGACCAACTTCACTGTGGAAAAGAAAGAAAATGGCAGGGCTCTGCTGCTCAAATGGTCAGAGCCCTCGCAGCCCAATGGTGTGATTAAGGTAATCTTCATCTTGACAGTTCACTTGATTAAAAAATAGAAGGGAAATGCTGAATATCAAATTAAAACATTTTTTGCTGACAAAGACTCAACTGAACGCATTATAGTTTAAAATAAGATGGAAGTCCTATATAATCACGAGACAAGACACTTTGTGAGGTCTCTATGCTTGTCATTATGTTAAAATGAATAACATTCTTGTGCTACTCTGTGACTGTAAATTTACAGCCACAGAGTAGCACAAGAATGTTATTATTTACATTTCATTTACAATGAACCAAATTGTTCATTTAATGCATAGAAAGCTGCACATGAAAGCTCATATCTTACTCATTGTAAAATTGGACATGACCAAAATGTGTTTGTAGAAAACCTGGGTCTAATAGAATTTTTTTCTGAAATTTGGGTCTTCTTTTAGCTCAGTGGTTTCAACTGAGTGTAAACCTTTACCTGCAAGGTCTAAACTAGATGGGTTTATTTGAAGGTTTTTTTCCTTAAGTGATATTCTTTAGAGTTAGTCTGTGAGAAGCTTTTTGCTGGCCTTTGAGAGCCTTGCAACGAAACTTGATAACAATCAAATATAATGAAAACTGTCACTAAGTGATTTATTACTTCATTCAAAGTGAAAAAAAACCATGAAAATTGGATCAAAACTTTCCTTTTGTATCAATGATCTGTTTGTGTGCTGATTGTTACTAGCAAGAATAAGTTTCTGAATCGTTGATTAATAGTCCTTACCCTATTGCAAAGATTAAGGGTCTCATCTACCGGTTATTAACAAAAATTGTTTTGTTTTTGTTTCCTTTTATCCTTCCTTCCTTCCTTCCTTCCTTCCTTCCTTCCTTTTTCTNCATTCCTTTCTTCTTCCTTCTCCTTCTTCCTCTTCTTGCTTCTGCTTTTCCCTTCTCCTTCCTTCATTCCTTCCTTCCTTCCTTCCTTCCTTCCTTCCTTCCCTGCCTGCCTGCCTTCCTCGCCTGCCTGCCTTTTCCTCCTTAATTCACCAGACCTACAATGTTTTCAGTGATGGCCACCTGGAGTACAGTGGTTTATCCCGCCAGTTCCTCTTCCGGCGCCTCGAGCCGTACACCCCGTACACGCTCGTGCTGGAGGCATGCAATGCAGCAGGCTGCACCCACTCTCCACCCCAGCCAGTCTGGACAGACGAAGCTCCCCCAGTGTCCCAGATGGCACCTGTAATCCAGGCAGTGAATGCCACCAACATTGAGCTGAGCTGGTTGCAGCCCATTAATCCGAATGGAAAAATAATTCGCTATGAAGTTATTCACAGACACACAGAAGAGACTGTTGCAGGGCACAGAGCAACAACAGAAGATGAGAAAATTGTCTTCACCGAATATAACACTGAAAGCAATACATTCACCTATAATGATAAAAGTTTACAGCCATGGACAAGGTATGAATATAAAATACGCACCTGGAATGCAGCAGGCTATGCTGACAGCTCCTGGACAATGGCAAAGACTAGTCAAACTGCCCCAAAAAGCCTTGCTGTCCCCAGCTTATCCGTGGTGTCAGCCAACCCCCATAAAGTGCTCATATCCTGGACGCCCCCGGCGCAGCCCAATGGCATTCTCCAGTCATACAGGCTGCTGAAGAATGATGTTCTCTACCCTTTCAGCTTTGATGCTGCTACTCTCAGCTATGTGGACGAGGACTTGCTGCCCTACACGGTGTACAGCTATGCAGTGGTTGCCTGTACCATGGGGGGCTGCTCTACCAGTGAGCCAGCTGCAATACGGACACTGGAAGCAGCTCCTGCCTTGGTGGAGCCCCCATCTCTGCGGGCTGTCAGTGCCACTCAAATCAGTGCATCCTGGGCACCTCCCCAAATACAAAATGGGGATATCACCAAGTACATATTGAAATTAGGCAATGAAGAGTATTATCCTGGCAACAATTTGCAAATGCTGGTCTCTAACTTGCAGCCTTACACGCAGTATGATTTTACATTGGTCGCCTGTACTGCTGGGGGCTGCACCTCTAGCACATCCCAGTCTGTGATGACCATGGAGGCTCCACCATTAAATATGGAAGCTCCCAGGCTGCTGGTCATGGGCTCGGAGTCAATTGAAATCACATGGAAACTCCCAGATAAGCCCAATGGCAAAATCACGAGCTATGACCTAAGGAGGGATGGTGTACTTGTTTACTCCGGTCTGGAAACTCGGTACCTAGATTTCACCCTAATGCCAGGCATGGAGTACAGCTACACTGTCACAGCAAATAACAGCCAAGGCAGCGCCACCAGCCCCTCAGCTCAGATAAAAACCAACCCCTCTGCTCCGTCTGGGATGTTGCCTCCTAGGTTGCAGGCATGGTCTTCCAGTGAGATTTTGGTGGCCTGGGATCCTCCTATCAAAGTAAATGGTGACATTAAAAACTACACAGTCTCAATCCACAAGCCTGGTGAAACAGGAAAGAAGACTTTTGACTTTGATGCATCTCATGTTTCCTTTCTGAGACGGTCATATATAGTGGCACAGCTACAGCCCTACAGCAGGTAGGTCTGGAAAAGCCCATTTGTTGAATAAATGTTGTGAGGTGGTGCAGGGGGCTGGCAGGCAGCTCAGCCATCTTGCTTAAACAGATAGTCAGACCCACGGGGTTGCTTGCTAAAAAGCACATAATAAAACAAGGATTTTTTTTTCTTTTAAATTTATAGTAACATCAGCTTTGTATCTTCTTGGTGAAGTGCAAAGTGTTGACTTAGATTGTAATTAATAGAAGGAGTAATTCAGCACTCCACCATAGACTCCAAAACCTGCAACCTTGTACTGGTGTATCTTTCACATGGTGTCTGCTATTGAGAATAAATAGGGCTTTAGCTGACAAAATTCAGGGTGGGGAGACCAAAGTCATGGTAGCTCGCCCATTCACAGGGTAACTGAGCTGAAATTAATGGAACGTGTTTGAACTCTCGAGCTGAAAACAAGTGATTTGTGATTAAGCGAAAGCTAAAACTTAAGAAAGGGTACCAGACTCTGCCCCAGAAACACACTTGATACTGAAGTAACATCTTCCCCACTCATTCTTGACTATTTACCTGACCTTTCCTTATATATTTGTGTAGGCACAATTTGTGTGTTATATGCTTGATAAGTTTGTCTACTATTTACATATAACTAATATAAATCCAAAGGGAGTAATAGAGGAGCTCTACAGCTCTCAAATGACATCCAAATAATTTCTTACAATGAATCATCGTTTTGATTTCTGTCATCAAAATCAAAATTATTTTGATCACTTGACTCCTGCAGATGTTGACTGCTTTGAAAAAAACCAAACCACACCCAAACAAAAACCCAGAAGACAGTGTTCGTCCTCTTTGCTACACAAGGCACAGCACATAATCTGTGCATTCATACAAATTGCATGCCTATTAAAAATTCCAAAGACCGGGAGAAATGTAAGAAATCCGCCAGATCTCACGCACGGTTTAGATCTGTGTCTGCAGCGTTTTAATCACCTTGCTCCTGCTTTGTGTTCCCGAAGGTACGAAGTCCAGCTCCAAGCTTGCACGGAGCTGGGCTGTGCCTCCAGTGAGTGGGCATGGGCACAGACGCTGGAGGCGCCGCCGGCAGCGCAGCCGGCCCCTCTCATTGAGGTACAAACAGCCGGCGGCTCCCAGTCGATTGCTTCCATCCTGTGGACCGGCCCGAAGCAGCCAAACGGGAAGATTTTATACTATGAACTTTACAGGAGGCGAACGACTCAAGCCCACATAAACTTAGACCTCTCACTCGTTTACAATGGTTCTTCAACCTCCTTCAAAGATGACAAGTTGCTGCCCTACACAGAGTACGAATATCAGGTGGGAATTGAAGCTATTTAGCAGCTTTGCTTATAATTTCAGTGCATTTTGAGAACATTAGTTTACACTTACGAAGAACATACACGTCTCAATTCTAATGTTAATAGCATTGTGAAACCTGAATGATTATTGTGAATATATTTAAAGACTTGAGAAGCTGAAAATAATTCCATACAAGCAATATATTCATTCAGCATTTGTTTAGCTTAGTGGTAGGTGCCTGTGTATCTTATATGTTAAATGTTTGTGTACCCTCCAGAGCCTCTGCAAGTCTCTGCAACGGGAAATTCCAGTTCTTAATAGGCAGCTTTTTTAAATTATTTTTTTCTTTCTTTTTCCATCCTCCCCCAATCTATTATGAATTAGTTTTTAATTTATATCTTAGATTAATTTTAGATCTTACAGCAGTTTGCATGCAGAGGAACTGTTGGGGTTTTTTTTAATTAGTCATTAGAATGATAAGCACAGTTTTTTTGGCGGTTCAAGAGTAAATTCGCTGTCGATGGTTGGTGTTCTCATTTTGTTTAATATATACCTGAAAGAGTGCATTCCACCTCTTGAGCAAGGTGGAGCAATCTTTCTTTTACAGGCTCATTGGCTCCATAGGATCACAAGATAATTCAGGTTGGAAGGGCTCTCAGGAGACCATCCAGCCCAACTTTCTGCCCAAAGCAGGATCAGTAAAGAGGTCAGATGAGGTTTTGCAGGGCTTTATCTAGTTGCATCTTGAAAACCTTTGGGGAGGAGATTGTAACCTTACAGACAGTCTGCTCCACTGCCTGACTGTCCTCATTGCAAAGAAGTTTTTTGTTATGTTCAGTCTGAACCCTTTTCGCTTGAACTTACATCTGTTTTCTCTTGTCCCCTCCCAACATATGTCATAGTAAAGAAACAGGCTGCACCCTCTCATTAGCCTGCTGTGAGACTGCAATCAAGCCCCTCCAAAGCCATCTCTTCCCCAAGATGAACAAGCCCAAGTCCCACTGTTAGCTTCTCCTTGCAGGCACTTTTTCAACCCTCTGATTACCTTGATGGCCTTCCATTGAACTCACTCCAATTTATCAATATCTTATTTGGGAGCCAAAACAAAATAGGTACTAAATAAAGGCAGGTAATCACTTTCTTTAATTGTCTGGCTGTGTTCTTGTTAAACAGCTCAGGATGCTGGCCATCTTTGCTGCCGGATTACTCTGCTGGCTCATGTTCAGCGTTCTATCCTTAGGTCCTTTGAAGCAGAGGTGCTCCCTTAGTTGCTCAGTAATGCTGACCCTGTGATGCTGCAAGAAGTTATTCCTCCCCAGGAGCAGGAATTTGCAGCTGCCTTGATGAAATTCCCATTCTCTAGGGCCTTCTGACTGGCAGACCTGTCCTTCTGCACATCAACTGGTTCTTCCAGTTTGGTGTTATCTGCGACTTTGATGAGAGCGCGCTGTACAGATCAGGTTCTTTGGTAGCTCCACTCCACTGCTATTGCTTTCTCCTTTTAAGTAGCCAGAAACCATGAAGAATTAAACCTAAAAACTTGCTTTATCACAGTAGTCTATCCAGCTGCTGCATGCACACATCTCATAGACTCATCAAGTCATGCAGTTTGGAAGGGACATCCAGAATGCATTTAGCCTAAATCCCTGCTTGAGGCAAGTCCAGATAGACCAGGCTCTCAGGACTGTGTCCAGCGGAGTTTTGGATCAAGTTCTCCATCCTTGCAGATGCAAGGATAGAGATTGTACAGCCTGTGTCAGCAGAACTATTGTTAGACCAGATTTCCTTGCTGCTTTAGGCAGCATCTGTGGGGAATGTGAATTCAAGTGCAAATGGAGCTGAGTAGACAACAAGCACTGGTAGCAGACCCAAACCAGTCTAGGAATCTTTCTTAGATGAGGAAAAACTCTCCAATCTGGACATTGTAGATATTGGCTGTGGGATGTTCTCAGCTGGACTTAACTTTTAATTATCTCTGTCAGAAGCTGTTTTTTGGGAAGTTGATACCACAGAGACTTTCTTTAGCAGATATTTTTAATGACTTATCAGTGACAGATTAAAAAAAAAGAAACCTCTTGATTGGATTCCTGTGCTTTATTGTGCTGTATTTAAGACAGCTTTTTATCTTGGTTCTGCTCCATAACCAGGCTAAGCTTTTGATTGGAACTCTAAATCATTTTTGGTTTTTTTCACCAGTGGCCATTTATTTCACCATGAGAGGTTTTTCAATGCATGTGTTTGTCTTCTGCTTAAGTCACTTGCAGAAGTCCTCTGGGATGCATTCTGAGCTTCTCCATTGTTGACAATTTATATCTTGCCTGTGAGACAAGTTATTCATAAGAATAGGGCTTGGCTTTTGCTATTATGCTGATGAAACCCAGATTTATATTTCACTTAAACTGGATATTGATTCTCCTGTCTCTGTATTTGAGGCTTGTTTGCTGGACATAAAACTTTAAATGCAGCTGAATTTCCTCCAGCAGAATGTAGATAAAATCAAAGTGCTGTGATGGGACTCTCTCCAGCATTTTTGGAGATATTGAGATTTAGTTCAATGCTCTAATAGTTTCTTTGGACCTGAAATCAGGTCTTTTGAATCTGGGTTTTCTGGGAGTATTTTTCATTGGGCTTTGTTGGTTTGTTTTGTTGTTTTTTAATTTGTTTGTTTTCCTGGAAACTTCAGCTGAGTATTAGGTTTTATCAAACCAGGTGCAAAAGTTGCACTTCCAGAAATGATGAAGTGAATTTACAAGTTCATGCTGACAAAAGGGACTATGGCCCCAAAATGCTCAGGTCATTGTTATTCAAGGAAGCACATTTATACTTTAAAGGGAAGTTTAAGCATATTAACACCTGCTAGTTTGCAGTGGGTTTTTAAGTGGCATACAGTGCCTACTTCCATACTTCAAAATACTTAGATCTTTGAAACGCCTTCTGTTGGTCTAGTTGTACATTTAGGTACTTGCATTTTCTCGTGCATCTTTTAGGTATTTGTTGGAATTCCTCCTGCTAACCCCAACTCTATTAACCATACACTATTGCATGATCTCCTGAAAATCCACTTGATTTAAACAAACATTATCATTCATGAGGCCCAATGAGTTTGCAAACACCATCCTTTGATTCCTGGAATATTTCTGACACAGAGTGTGTAGGCCCTCCTTGGGAATCATTGAAAGTGGCGTGCAGTGTTACCATATAGCCGCTGATATAGTCAAACATGTTTTTCTCTGCTAAGGGAAGGCCCTTCTGAGCAGAGACTTGAGGCATTTAGTGCAAAGCAGAGCTGTCACAGTATGGTGTGATTTCCATGCAAATGCAGTATCACTCCTCCACAATTACACTTAATTGTATTCTTAAAACTGCTTCTTTAGATTAATGGCTTAATGTCTTCCTGGTTTAGGACACATCTTTATTTCCATTTGGCAGGCACAGAACATGTAAAAGACAGAAAATTACAATTGTCCCTCTTCAGAAAGGTTTATGGCTCCCTGCAGAGGTTTATTCTCCAAGAGAACTATTCAATGCACCAAGACAGGGTCTGCAGTGCTGGAGCTGTCTGCCTCTGACCACTGTTGAAGGCACAGCATCCTTCCTGTGTGTGGAGAGTCCCTCTCACCCTCCTGTTACTGCAGCCAAGTGAGGGGTCTAGGAAATACCCCGAGACACAGCAGGGTAAATACATATTGGGTCCTCTCAAAGAGAAAACAAGTAATATTCTGATTTTGGAGAGATAAAGAGAAAAAAAAAAGGATGCAAGGTCATGAAGACTAAGGAAGGACCAACTACATAGGGTGTAGAATGTATTAGCCCTATTGGACACTTTCCAGTGCCAGGAAGGACACTTGGTTTACCAGCCTGTCTGTCACATTGTTGGCTGAGCTCCAATTTGTGCTGATTAGTTACTGACAAACAGGTCAATGATTTCTGTGATTTAAAATCAGGTGAAACTGGTTTTCTGGTTGACCAGTGATGGATAGTCACCCATTTGTAATATCCCTCATATCAGGCTCCTCTTCATTTTTTTAATTCCCCATTTCTTCCCATCTCTCTGACAGAATGATTCACTGCAAAGCAGTGACATTAAAAAAAAAAAGTAGTTCTTTCTTCCATTCCCTGCTTGTTCTTTTGTTTGTAAGACTGTTTTTTCTTATGAGGTTTCTGCTTCCACCTAAAGAGAATTTCTCATACTACACCTGCATTAGACTACCAGGTTGACCTCAGCTTCTGAAAAGCAAAGCAGACATAACTATGTTGTTTCACTGATGAAATGATGATACCTACCCTAGATATCTTTTTGCAGAATGAGATTCTTCCTTTCCCCTAGTAGAGGGTACACAGCAGGGAAAAGGGCCATTTGAAACCATGTAATTTTCCTCATCAAGCCCTACCTCAGGCAGTGTGTTTCTCTTGTCAACACAATCTTAAATTTGTGTGTTGATGCAACAAAACCTTGATTTTTTTTTTCATTAAATTAAACACAGATATTAGACTGGACTTGTTGGCATCCAGATTTACCAGTGAGACTTACAGCACCACTCTTGCAAGACCCTTCTCAGTAAATTGTGATTCTGACATATTCAAAACCATGGCAAGCTATCCTTTAAAAAGACATTAGTGTGAGTACCAAGGGAAAATATACTCCAGGGCTGTAGATGGCTTGATATGATTTCCTTGATTGTATCTTTTTATTTATGAGGCATAATTTATGACTGCTGAAAAGCAAACTAAAATGAGTGATGACTAACTACAGCCAAAGTAATAAATCAGAAGCAAAGAACGAAGTGGTGATTTTGATCGAATCTATTGAATTAGCTGTTGCCCTTAGCCATTACAGGTATTGGAAAGACCTTTTAATATCTGCTTATCTCTCTCATGGGAACTTGGTAACTATCTCATTATATACCCATAGGAAACAAATTATTTAATTTTCTATCTTTTAGAGTTAAACCTTTTTACATCTCTCATTAATTACTGGCATTATGCTATGTTATATGGAATAAGCTTCCTGTAAAATCTGGTAATTTTATTTAAGTCACAAAGTTTTGCCTATTGTCTTTCCCTTCTCCAGAATGGGTTTTGCAGTTTTATTATTAGCATTTGAACACTGGAGATGAATAGCAATGTTAAGAGCTACTCTAATTAACACAGTAGTAGAAGTCTGGACCTGAAATCTATCCTATTATATGTTTACGACCTCCATAAGGAGACTAACAGTGTTGAAGAGGGAAAAGTATGGGGCAGTCTGAGAAGGGGCGATCAGGAAGCATTCATTTGATTACTACCTTCTTGTACCCCTGCTCGTGAATGGATGTGATACTTTCTTTCCCTTGCCTTTGCTCTCTCCACCATAACCTGCACCCCCTTTTTAAACTTTCTGCTTTGCCTGACACTGAAGTGCCCAGATGTGAATGCATTATCCTAATGCTGAATGCTAGATTTTGATAGATAAGCCTTGTGCTCTGAGCTCTGCTGACATCACATAATTAACTTCAAATTAGCCAGCCAATACGACAGTCAGTTCACAAAGACTTGCGAAGGATGATGCAATTGATGGTGAGAGGGAGGTTCTTTGGTTTTCTTTAATTTCAACCGGCCAAAATTGTGGTCTCTTCAATTGTCTTGAAGGCTGCTGTTTGAACATAACCAAAACTTGAGGTCTGTGTTTCTGACTTTGCTGATGTCAGATGTTCTATGATTCTAAAATATCTTACTATCTTGGAAAAGAATTACACTGTGAAAACTCTGCATTTCTATAAGTGTAGAAATGCAGAGTTTAGAAACTGAACAAATCTAAGGCAAGAAATTCAAAGCAAAGTCTCAAAGTAGTGCTGGGTCTTTAAGGTCTCCACGAAACAGCTTTAGAAAGAGAGGAGTGGTACAAACCGCTCTGCTACAATTTGTGTCTCATGGCATGTGCCCAGCAGTGCCAGCATTGAATCCTTTTTGGAAAGACCAGCAGTCACAGGTGTGTGGAGTCTTTGCTTACCATAAGACCGGAGATCCAAGTTGCACCTGACTTACACACAGAAGCAGAGATACGTACACATGTAAAAGGGCTGGCTTGGTCTGACCTTGTGGTTCCCAGAACCTACAGCCCTCTGTAACTCCCTACAGCTCTGAGCAGTGCTCAAAGCCAAAGAGAGGCAGTGACTTACTAATGAGACTTCTTCTAAGGCAAAAGGCTGCTTCCTGAGTGCTTGAAGGAACTTGGTACAAGCTACTGACACATTCAGAGCTGAGGTCTTGTCCCTTACAGAGACATCTGTGGCGGACCGCAGACTAAGCGCAGTGCAAAGTGGCACGAGGCACAGTGCCAGTTGGATGTGAAAGGAGCCAGAAGCCACTGCTGGTTGGTAATCAGCTCTTGGGCTTGCTCTCGTGCAAGCAGGAAGGGTGAAAAGCACCTGGCCTCTGAGCTATGCAGAGTATCCCAGCTCCTCCTTACCTGGGAAGTCAGGAGCAGCTCAGAACTGCTGCCTTAATTGAGGTGAGCTGCCCCCAGCACCCTGGTGAGATCTCTCCAATAAGGGAGAGTTTCACATTCTCCATAGGCTGTTCACTGCCTGAGAGTCCCCTTTACAGGAGTTTGAGTCCAAAACAAAGTTTCCTTGCTACAGATTTGGGGTTTCAAGAGTGTTGCAGCAGATGAATCTGTGTGGTTCAAGGATCAAAGTCGTCTAATAGGCTTCTTCCACTGTCAGCATCTACAGTAACATGATTATTCTGTATCTGTGCCCAAGGTGATTTTTGTGCCACTGTGTCTGCCCTTATGGCAGAAGTTGATAGCCCTACTAAGCCTGAACAGGCTGGCTCACCGTGGTGACTCTTCTCAGAACTTCCTGTCCTGCTTCTCATAAGTTTTGCCCTTTCTTGCTATGCTGATAAACCTTGAGGTTGTCCTGTGATCATTTTGAGTGACTGATCACAGGTTTCTTCAAGGAACAGAGATCTGTGTAGATTCAATTTATGATGGAAAAAACCAAGCTTAGTTACCTGTAACTGGAATTCTTTAGTCCTCTGAATATAGGCTTTCCAAAGAGTTTTCTCCCCTCTCTTCTCTCTCTGGCTCCACTTCAAAGTGCAGTCTGAGCCAGGGGCCAGCAGATTGATAAAACATTAATTAGTAACTCTTGGTAGCTGATTTTAGAGCCCTCTCCTGTTTTTTTTGGGGACAGTGCAGCCAACAACAACAAATCTTTTGGCAGGGCGCTGAGCCATGTACCATGATGTCAGACTTAATGCTTTTTGAGGTAGAATATTCAGAAAGTCAAGATATAAGAAACTTTGCTTGGCTTTCTGCTCTTTGCTTTTGTCATTTAATACATGCCTAAGATGTGATTGCTTCTTGTTTGCTCCATGTTCCCATGTGGTCTTTCATAATTGTGAGAAGGTAATACTGCTGCCTATTGGACTCCATATAGTTCTATATGAATGTGATTAAATATTTTTGGTGCTGATTATACCACAATTTATGAAGATTTTTTGTGACCCCAAAAAGCTTTTTACGAAAGCCTAAATTATGAAATTTCAGTTTAACCAGGCTATCCAGGCAAGAGCTTCCATCCATGACTGTTTAGTGGCAACTTTTTGAGAAGCCATGACCTCTGATTTTAAAGATACTGCTCATTGTGGTTTCTGTTGCCATGCTGCCCCATTTTTTCCTGCAAAGTAGTGGCTAAACACCAGCATTTCTCTCTGCAGTCAGTTCTGCTGATTTACTGCCCCAGGTTTCCAAACACTGACCAGGATTTACTTGGACAGCGATTCTCACAGGGAAATATTTTTATAACCATCCATCCTTTTACAGATGGTTGAGCAGAAGCAAAGGGAGTTAAGGGACTCCAGCTTAGGTCAGTGTAAATCTGGAATTCAGATCCTCAGAAGTCCTGTTTAGCTGTCACAGCTGGCATTACAGACTCACAGACACTGAGGGGGTTTCTGCTGGACACATGTCTTGGCAGGGCTGAGTAGCTGGTGTCTGTCTAGAAGTCATGCTCAGAACATGTCTGTCTGCCAGGCCCACACAAATATGGCCATGACCTGGGTCTTTTTTTCCAGAGAGTCGGGCATGTGGCAGCATGGCGTGGACATCAACTCCCCCTCGACCTCTATAGGGAAGTGCTGGGCTGGGAAATCATGTTTCCTCCTGCTTGCTCCTGCTTTGCCCAGTCAACCTTGATTTCATTGTGTTCATGCAAAACGAAACTGCTTCAAAAGGATCACTGGGAGCATCCCAAGAACAGAGATGGGTCATCCAGTTGGGCATTCCAGCTCCAGAGGGCATGAGGCCTGACTGCCTCTGTTGGGGCATGTGATTTAATCTCAGTTACCTGACTCTTGAAGGAGTCCTTTAACCACTTAGCTGTAGTATGAAAGGGGATGAGCATAGAGGCACAGAATCTCCTGAGTTGGAGACAAGGATCATTGAGTCCGACTCCTGGCCCTGCACAGGACACCCCAAGAGTCATGTGCCTGGGTGTTGTCCAAATCTTCCCTGAGCTCTCTCAGGCTTGGTGTTGTGATCAGTTTCCTGGGGAGCCTGCTTCAGTGCCCAACCACCCTCTGGGTGAAGAACTTTTTCCTGCTATCCGACCCAAGATTCCCCTGACACTGCTTTGTTCCCTTGGATCATGTCCCTGGTCACCAGAGCAGAGATTGGTGCCTGCCCCTTCACTGCCCCTCACGAGGAAGCTGTAGGCCATGGTGAGATGTCCCCTCAGTCTCTTCCAGGCTGCACTGGATTGGGATTGTTCTTACAAGATTGTTACTAGAACCCCAGGCCACACTAATGACCTCAGACCTGGCAATTGGGTGACAATAAACTGCAGTGTGGGAGGACAGCACCATCAACTCAGGAAGGGTGCTTGGAAGGATGCTCAAGTACAAGAGGCCTTTTCACATTGTTCTCACCTAAGGAGGGAGATGAGAGTATATCAGTAGCCAGGTAAGGAGTATCTGCATGTCAGTGTCACCCTCCTGCTCACACAAGCAGGACATCCCTTCCTCAATCAGGCCCCCAACCCATAACCGTGGTGTCTGACACAGGCCACTGCAATGGTGAGGAGGGAAGGCAGCAGTGCTTTTCCAACATCATTGCTGTTGCTTTTCTGATTTCAGCTCATTCCCAGGCTCAGAGGAACCAGAGACTCATATGCACATCATGTTCCCATTATTCTGTGCAGTTTTCAGGGCAGGATGTGTCTTCATCCCTATTTAAGCAATTCAAAGCTGTTGGCATCCCGTAACATAGTTCTGAATGCAGCTGTGGGAGTGCAAGTTGGCACTGGGACAAGTGATGACCTCCCCACTGTCATTATCCTTCTTTCTCTCTGTTTTACCCGGGGCTGGCTGAGCTGCTCTGACAGTAGAAACACTCAGGAATTTCTGGTTTGCTCTTTTACTTCCTCTGAAATGCACATCAGTCCTGCTCAAAATGTAAGACCAGATGATATAATGGGGAACAGTGTCCCAGGGTCAGAGGGAGTCATCTCTGCTATAAGTATCCCAGTTCGGTGGCACAAGAGGACCACACACTGCTTGGGACGGGGAAGAAATCCTCACTCTGTTCTGTGACAGTGGCCTTTTCTGGCTCCTGGCCCTTTCCTAGTAACAGGCTCCTTGGGGAAGTGATCACAGCACCAGGCCTGACAGAGTTCAAGAAGCACTTGGACAACATTCTTGGGTACATGGTGTGACTCTTGGTCCTGGGCGGGGCCAGGAGTTGGACTTGATGATCCCTGTGTGTCCCTTCCAGCTCAGCTTATACTGTGATTCTGTGAATTCCTGAAAGACGAGGTGTAGGCACCTACGGTAGGTGAGGTATTGATGAAGGGAGGTGTTTCCATCCAGTCCTCGGTGAAGTGTTTGCTTCCCAAATGTGTTACATTCCTCTCTCCTCCAAAATTCCTTAGCAATCGTATTCTGAAACTGAATACCTGTGCTACACAGGAAGGCTCTGTTCTTAACTCATCACCTTCACTTTAGCTGTGAGCAGCTTGCTCAGCAGGTCAGGTCCAGCACTGTTATGCTCTGTGCTCATTAAGGCCACAGCCTGGATATAACTGGAGCATCTGAGCCCAGGTAAGTGCTGAGCTGGTGCCAGTGCCACACTCAGAGCTGCTCTTTCCATTTGTATTCTATTCTTTCCACAAAGAAATATGACCCTTGATATGAATGACTGCGGGTAAATCTTGGTAACAGCTGGAACTGAAGTGAGATACATGGTTTGACCTACTGCAGTAAAGTGAACAGAGTTTGACTTTATGAATAGTTCACAACAGAGATGTATTACTGATTCCACTGAAATGAAAGTGCTTTGGCTATGCTTTTTATTGCAGGGCATCATCTGTACTTAGGATGGTTCTGTACTTTACTGATGGAATCAGGCAGGATCTTTGTGATTGGCAGAATCACAGCCTTTATTTTAGTTGTTTTTCCTTTTCCATTCACCAGGCTCCTAGTGAAGTGTCCTGTGCTCTTGGAAATTATTTTCACAAGCTGGAAGGATTCAGGGTCAAGTTTGAAGACCTCTTACTTCTAAACCTCCTGGGTTTTTTTCAAGACATACTCCCACCATTCCCTTTCCCAGGACTAGTGCCCAAAGTAGATCGCATAAGAATGTGTTTTACTGTAGTTAGATCTGCTCGACATGAAAGCTTACTAAGGAATACTTATACTAAAAATCGCTCAGACAGTCCTCTTGTATTGCCATTTAGATCTATCATTCTGATTGATCACTATGTGGTTGGCTAATATTGAGTCTAATTTAACCCTATACGCTCATGCATCCATCTATTTTGTCTATTGTACCTGACATTCTACAAATTACTTACTCATGCAAATGATGACCTAAGGCAACCTTTTATGATATTCGTGTTTAATTATACAAATGCTTTTTGATAAATAAGATTATACATCCTTCCATATGTTTATTCAGTCCTTGATGAAAGCAAAATTTAATTTTCATGCAGATTTGTTGGAGAGTGTGTTTAATAAGTGCTGAGTTTTATGTAGTCTGCAGATCACTCTGGTTTTGGGTAGCTGACAAAATCAGTAGGCATAGTTCATAGAGACATTTGGATTTTAATCAGGCCTAATTCAAGCTGCTAATTTTTGAAATCTTGGAACTGAAGTCACTGCCTTTGTGCTCATAAAATAAAGCAAATGTTGTTGTGAAAATAAATGAGAGCTGCTGAATTAACTATACACTTCAGTGGGCTTTATTTATATTAGAAGTTACTGAAAATGTTGCCAAATAACTGATACATTCATATTTTTAAGAGAGGGATGTTCCTGCAAAACTCACTGGTTCTAAAGAGCAGCTAGAGTTTGGCTTGTGTGATTCAGTCATGGTGAATGCAACTTTTACGTGCCACCCAAGGCCAGGCTGAATTCATTGGGGCTCTCTGCATACATGAGGAAAGTGTGCTGAAGGGAGAAACTGCCAGGACCAGATATCAGTATTCTTGTTCAGATGTCTTTGAAAACATTGTCCTTGTTGATTGCAGATCCTCTTGACTCCTCTTGGAGTATGATGCAGACAGTGGTAGGAATTTGTAGGAGAAGGGAATACAGGTGACTTCACTGCTGATAAGTAACAGTTGTGTTAATTAACCAATACAGCCTTGCCCCTGATGAGTACAGCTATATCCAATAAGGGTGAGTGAGATGAAAGAGGGGGTTAGCTGGTAAGAAGGAACCTTGAGGAGTATGAAGGAGAGCACCATGAAACAGGATCCTGGGGTGAGAGAATCACTGCTGTGAGGTCAGTCTGTGTCTGCAGTTAGAGCCTGTTGTTGGCACCTGCAGTCGCAGTCTAGCTGGGTAGATGCCTGCATTCAGAGTCTGCAAACTAATACATGCAGTCATAGTTAAGCAGGAAATAACCAGCAGTCAGAAGCTGCAAGGGAAACCTACAATAGGAGTTTGCTGCAGCCAGAGTCAGAAAATAGCTGGAGTTAGATGACTAAGCCATGAAGAGGAATAAACCAGGACCTTTTTTATACTGTGTTGAACAAGAAGTCTGTGCCTTGGTTCATTTTTACCCTCTAGTAAGAGGGCTGCTGCAACAGGAATTCTGAATTAGGGGATCACATATGAAGAAGACATAGGACCACACACTGCCTGAGACATGACTTTTTCTTCTTTTCCCTAAGTATGCAGTGGAAAATATTCCACTCTTCTGTTAGAATGTCACTGGTCAACACAGGTGCTGAGTGATTATCAGAGGACATTTTCCAGGGGAAAAGTCAGTAGAGCTGCAGCAGCTCCTCTGGCTAAAAGCAGATGTTTTGAAGGCTTGAGTTCTTTGCTAAGAGTTTCTTCTGTTCCGTGCCAAAGGTGTGGTCAGTAAACTCTGTGGGCCGGACACCAAGCAGCTGGTCCCGCTGCCGGACAGCCCCTGCCCCTCCTGAGGGCCTCGGCGCTCCTCTCTTCAACATGGTGGCATCCACTGTGGCTGTGGTGAGCATCAGCCCCCCTCTTAAGCCTAACGGGGTGGTCAGTATCTACAGACTGTTTTCTAATGATACCAGAGGGACTGATGTGGTGGTGAGTATTGTCAGCACTTTTTCTGTACTTCCATTTCCACCTAGATTTTCTAGCTTTAACAACTTTGTTTTTACAAGCTGCTACTGTTGGTCACAGACTGCCTTCCTCTCCTGGCCTCCCATTGTTAGCTGCTTTGCAATTCACTGTCCTGTCCGTGAGCTTAAGCTGTCTACTGATTTCACATTACCCATTTATTCCTTCCAGTGCACTTGGCTGTGTCTGTGTCTGATTCAGCCAGTTCATCCCATTGGTGCCTGCATGGCCTTCCATTTCCATTCCCTCACACCTGCCATGCTGCTGGCTCGGCTCTGGCCCTGGCATCAAGAAGTACCAAGTGCTTCCCTTTGCTTGCTTGACTCTCTCCTTCTTATTTTTTGCTGAACTCTGCTAAATCATATGCTGCCAAATGAGAGCAGATGTTGCCCCTTGTTGGTGTTTTCTACATATTTTTATTTCTTTGGCTTCCAAAAAGCTATACCAACAAATGACTACAGCAAAAAGGTGAAGTGGCAGTTCCTGTGAGCAGTTTCAGAATAGGGCACCGATTCCTTTGCCGGAACTGCCAGGTCTCCCCTGCTGAGCTTAGGAAAGCTTCCTAACAGGCTCACCCAGCACAATGTCTGTTTGAATGCAGAGCAGCCTCATGTTGGCTCTTGGCTCAGATGTACCTACCAGAGAGCACATTCTCCTGCCTGGGAGTGACCTGACCCACCAGACACATTGGTGTCATACTGCCCAGCACTGTCTCCTGCATCCACATTGAGGAAGCTTGTGAGATATGCATGATTATTTGCTAGCATGTTTATCATGGAGCTATTTTCCACATTAATTTCTTTTCTGCTTCAGTACCACTTATCCCAGAGTCTTTCTTTAATGGCTTTCAGCTTCTCTGTTGCTGAGAATGACATTTGCAGTTGACATACAGTGGTCACAGCTCAACTAAAGACGTCTTGAGGCCACTGATGGTATGGTCTTTTCCTTTGAAGAGTGTCCTTTAACTTTATAATGGGAGAAAAACACAGAGTTCCTATTATACAACAGCTGCATTAGTGTCAGACTTAAAGGACATGCAGTCTTCTGCCAGTCTTCTTCTGAGGTTAATTCACCTCCATACTCTTATTTAGTACTTGTGGCGCTTGAACCTGTGACAAGTTTTCTCTTAATTTTTACAGCTATCAGAAGGCACTGCCACCCAGCAGACAATACATGGGCTAAAACCTTTCACCACGTACTCCATTGGTGTGGAGGCCTGCACCTGTTTCAACTGTTGCAGCAAAGGACCCATGGCTGAGTTCACCACGCAGCCGGCTCCGCCCTCAGAGCAGCCTCCGCCGCAGATCCGCACTGTGACCTCCAGGAATGCCTCTTTCCAGTGGAGTGCCCCTCAGTCACCCAATGGCATTGTCACCAGGTAGGAGCTGCCACCCAGCTGGACCTGCACACCTTGGCTGGAGGTGGTGCCAGAGCAATCTGAGCTGGAATTGCGTGTCTGAGAGTGCTGTACAGTTGTGACAGTTCTCTTCCTTCCTTGGCATGTTCGTGGTGATATTCCCTGTGGACTGACACCTCCTGGGAACATACAGTGATTGCTTTTCTCCTGAGCAGGATTCTGGGGAGGGTGAAGGTGGAAAGGATGAGCTGTTGTGAGTGGAGGTGATTGTCTGACAGCTGTGGTTGTGTAGTCAAATAGTTGAGTTCAACTGGCCGTGATGAGAGATGCAATCTGGAGTTGCTTAGCTAAAAAAAATCCTGACTTGTAGAAGCAAGGTAACAGGCATCAACAGTGAGGGCAACTTACTTACCACCACAGTTGCCTAGTTATCTGACAGGACCAAAATCTCCAAGAGAAAAACTGGGATCCAGGTCTATTTTCTTCTCCAGTAGCCAGACGGACAGCAGTTAGGATGAAATGTGGCATTTGCTTTTATGTTATCTAAGGCCCTTCATCAAAATCTCAACTTTGTTCTCAGCTACGAGCTCCACGTGTACATGGCTTGTCCTGTGAACCTACAGCCAGCAGTGAAGGCTTGCAGTCCTGGCCCAACCGAGGTGAAGTACACAGGGAAAGGACAGAGTGCCAACGTATCCAACCTGGAGCCTTACACAACTTACAACCTGCGAGTTGTGTCCTACAACTCTGTTGGCAGTAGCGCCTCTGAATGGATCGGATTCACTACAGAAAAGGAACGTGAGTATGCGAAATCGTTCACTGACCAGTGATGCCTGTTTCTGAGGCCTGGGGCTGCACAGAAGCACATGAATTCCCCACCTCTGGGAGAGAGGACATTCCCAGAAACCTCTTCTTCCTTGTCTCTGGTCACTGTGTCTCTTGTGCACAGTCATTGAAATTCTGCTCTGGGGCTTAACTGCTCATTCCTTCAAAAATATTTCTTTGCTCATCATCTGATGTCTCATCCTCTCTCTTGGGAGCCTGGAAACCTTTTATTTTACTGAAAATGGGCAGCAAAGCTGCAGAACATAAAATGTTCAAGTATTACCAGAAGGCTGATGTGTAGTAATAAATACACTGCCATAAATAATCCCTTGGAAAAGTGGAGATCTTGAAAGAGACCTGGTGATTGTTTTCAGGAACCATCTTATTGTCCTAATTCATGCTACACTTCTGCTAGGACTCATAAAAGTTTTCCTTGGATGTCATCTGAATGACTGGATGGTTGTGAACATTGAAGTAAGAATTTGTTGCTGTCCAACCACTGCAGGCAGTGCTTTAAGGCCATGTGGTGATATGCATGGAAATTAAACATGCAGGACCTGTGCCTACAGGCAGAATAGATTTTGCCATCAAAACTGAATTTGTAGTAGTCTAACATCAGCTTTTATTAAAAAGATCTATAGTGCTGTATCCACAGTCATTCCATAACAGATGAGATGGGCATTTCATCTCAGTCTGTTAGGTCAGGGCAAAGGCGATGTTCACTTTTTATCTCATGTCAGGATTTTAGAATCACCTTTCTAAAAATCCCTTTTGCATCATTTGGTAGTTCTGCCAAGTAATTACTCAAAATCTGTAATCTGATACATCCTTAGCTGAAAATTTCAGGTGGAACAGGCTTAGATTTTCTTTAATGTTATCATTAAAAAAAACCCCACCAAAAACAAAGGAAAAGAAAAACCACAAAAAGCCAAACAGCCAACCAAAAAACAAACAAAAGATAGATCCCTTTTGTCCAGAGCTGTGTTTTATTAAATTGCAAGTTAAAAGGCTGGAACATGATTATGAACTTTTAAATGGAGAAAATTCATAAGGAACTGGTGAGACATGTAGAACAAAAGGATTTGAAAGCAGTTTTTAATCTCCCACCCACTAGGTCCAAAGTCCTCTTCTTTCAGTCTCGCTTTTCTTGCCTTGCTGACCTCTTCACACCAGGTTTTCAGAGTCTCTCTGACTGCTTCCTCTTGCCTCGAAGGCCTGCTTTAGTGGCAGTGGGCAATTAGCAGCAAAGTGCAGCTGGACAAGCAGCTTTCTTATGAACAAACCAGCAAATACGGGGCAGATGGCTTAATGGCAACACCACAAGAAAGGACCACCTCAAACTTAAATGAAGTTTTTTGTCAGCAAGCTGTTGAGCCCAACTGATGAACTCTTCCTCCCTGAAGTGAGTTCTGGGTTTCTTTTCTGTCTGCCTGCCATCTGTGCTCACTTTTCTGAAACCCCATGTTTTCATGTATGCGCATGTGTTAAAGATGATCTTGGCAATTTCTTGGCTCTTGCAAAAGAATCCTCTCCATAGCAGTTCCCGTAGCCCAGCCTGCTGCAGTCAGGCTTGCGCAACCTGCTGTGTCTCCCTGTCCTCTGCCTTAAAGTTGGAACTTAATTTACAGAGTTTCAGTGTCAGTACCACATACGCAAAGGGAGGGAGTTCAGTATTTGTTTTCAGGACATATCTCTGCTTTCTCAGTGCAGAGGCTGACATGCTACAGCAGCTTTTTCTTTTCTTTTGTATGTTCCCTAATCATACACATGGATATGAGAGAGAGAGGGAGTACATGTGGCAGGGAAGCTTGCGTGATGGTGAATCTTTCTCTTTGCTGTATAACTCAGTCAACAAATCACCTGTAGCCTGTTGGCTGGAAATGAGCTCTTTTTCCTTGTCCTGCAGCACCTCGGTACATGGCTCCGTTCTCCGTGGTCAGCAATTTATCCACCATCCACATCGACTGGAGCCGCACCTTCGTGCTGAACGGGCGCCTGAAGGAGTACGTGCTGACGGAGAGCGGGCAGCGCATCTACAGCGGCTTCGACACCGAGCTCTACTTGCCAAGGACATCTGACAGAAGTCAGTTTCCGACAGCTTCCTCTCTGGGAGAGTCTGTTGAGCTAAATTAAGAGTATTGTATGCTGAACTTTAGAAAAAATCTCCATTGCAATCCCAAGCTAAGACCAAAGGGGCATACAGGCATGCCAAAATGTATCTAAGCAAATCCTTGGAAAAAAAATCCATAGAGCTAAGCTTCCTCTTAAACATTATACCTGACTGGGTGAGACTGTTTTGATTCACAGTGAGGGTCAAGCTTTCCCAAATCCTGGAGCTGTGTTGCAATTCCATCCTTCAGGATGTATAGAAATTTTCAGTTTCAGGAAAGACTGGAGCTTGCATTTTTATTTGAATCAAAATAAGTCAGTAGCTCTTGGAAACAGCCGTATTTTGAAATACGGTTTCATTTTAGAAATTTGCAGTCTTTAAAATAAAAGGAAACTATCAACAGGGAAAAAAAAAGGAAAAGCAGCAAGAAAATGTTTTCTGGTTTTAAGACATTGGGATTTTGTTTGTCAAAGAATTTTGTAATTTATTTCTGTCTTCCTGATTTCTACAATGGTGCTAATACTTTATTTGTTTTTATTCAAGTGTTCTTAATGTGTTTGTTTTAGCCATGAATGAAATATGAGGGATTTAGGGTAAAGTGATGAAAAAATTGAAAGTTACCGGTTACACTAGAAGAGGAAGAATTGAGTAGTGAAAGAGGAACATAATTTGTAGCAACATCATAGTGAAGATTGCTTATGATATGCTGTTGTTCATAGTTTAGAGTTTCAATTCCAATGTATAAAGAATTGTAAAGCTCAAGTGGGTTATGAAGGGGGTTATGTGCTATTCCTGCCTTGTTTTTTAGACCTGGCTGTTTGCTGGTAAATAATGGTGAAAAAGCAGTACCTAAAGAATTTTTATTTCGGCTGCTGACAGCATTTTCTAATTTTTTTGCTCAGCTTTTTTGTTTCAAGTGACATGTGTCACCGATGAAGGGAGTGCCATGACACCAGTCATCAAGTACAACGCTGGAGAGGGAGTTGGTAAATACATGAAGAAATTACCTAGCACCTGTTAATTTGATGTGCTTGTGCTTGAAATTTGGCATTAGTGCATGCCAGGCAGGATGGCATCTCACTGCAGTATCAAGGGCTTAGTGCCTTGTGTATGAGGTATGTAGGTAATGTGCTTTTTTTGCCATGTATGGATTTCTGTTCTTTACATCACAGGATCATTGAGTCCTTTAGGTTGTAAAGGACCTTTAGGATCATTGCATACAACCATCATAGAATCATAAAATGGTTGGGTTGGAAGGGACTTTAAAGATCATCTACTTCCAACCCCCTGCCATGCAGGACAACTTCCACTAGACCAGGTTGCTCAAAGCCCCATTCTGCCTGGCCTTGAACACTTCTAAGGGTGGGACAATTCTCATTCAGATCTTCTCCTCAGATATGTGATATTTTTTCTTGTATTTTTATGTAAGTATATCGCTCCAGGATGTAGTGCTTTTTTCTGCTAAGTTTCTTGTTTGAATTGTTTCTAACTGAATTAATTAACTGGTTTATTTTTTTTTTTACTGAATTAATTAACTGGTTTTTTTTTTTTTTTTTTTGTGTAGCATCTTTTTCAGCTTTTAAAAATAGATCTGCGTTATATTTGCTACTAGTCTTTACTCTGCATTTCCCTTATATCCCTCTTCATGCTTTCACTACATTATCCTGCAGAATTTCAGGCAAAGCTGCCTTAAAGGCATTATAAAATGTTTCCAGTTGCTCTACATCCATCACCTTCCACACTCTGCCCTTTTGTTCTTTTGATTGCTGCTTTTACCCAGAGTCTATTGAAAACTTGAATGGCACCATGGGTAACTTGCAGAGGAGGCTTGCAAGCAAAGGTGTTGAAAATTCTTTGGCCAAGAGTTTGGTTATATGTGTAGGGTTGCAAATAACTAGGAAATACTGTCACTGAGATTTCTTAAACTTTTGCTGTGCATGGGCAAAGCCAACCAAGTGGCTGTTCCGTTTTCTAGTAGGTGGGGGCAAGGAATAGTAAAATGTTTCATGTTGCTTGCTTTTGTAGTAATGTATTAAAGCCTTCCTCCCTCTCTTTCATTAACTGCACAGGCCTGCAACTGCACAGTTGCTCTGGAGAGAATGTCCTCTGTCTGTACTGCTCTGAAATTACCATAGTAATTTCCACCCTTCAAGGTTACTTGGAGAACCCCTTTTTCCTCACATTCCACCACCACCACCTCCTTTTGGAAGAGCTGCTGATGCAGTGGTGATTTCCAGCCTAAGCAGCAATGCCAGAGCTTTAAGCAGGGTCTCTTGGGGGTAGTTTGTTTTTTATTGCAGCCCGCTAGCATATTGAACCATTATGCCACTTTGAACATAACAGCAAATAAGCACATGACGACAAAATTACTTAAATTTCTGCCTAATTTATTAGCGAGGAAAGGGATGGCATATTGTTAAATGCTTCTTGAAATAACTGTCCCTTTCTCCCTTAATCCCTCTTTTTACAGGTCTGATCTTGACAACACCTGGAGAGAAGGACAAAGCAGAGTCCAAACGTGCAAAATTCTACAATGAGTTGTGGTTTGCAGTGCTGATGGTAGTTCTAGGTTTGATCCTCTTGGCTATTCTTCTCTCCTTAATTCTTCAGAGGAAGGTTCACAAGCAACCCTATGCACGAGACCGGCCTCCTTTAGTTCCACTCCAGAAAAGAACATCACCAATGAGTGTGTACTCATCAGGTGAAACCCATCCGGTACGTTTGGAAAAATGCAACCAATGTATATGCACAATACCTGCCCCATCAAACACACACACAGACTTTTTCTACCTCCTTCCAAGACTTTGTTGCACGCTTGGTGACCAAATGGAGGCTGTTTAGTGTAGGGAAAGGACTGTCTGGTCCCATATGGGCCATATCTGTGTGGGCACACTGACCAAGGTTACAAGTGCTTAGTCCAAACAGAGCCCTGGGAAACCTGGTCTGCAGGCCCTGAAATGCTTCTGATGCCTAAGACTAACTTTGGATCTGGAGTCACAGAAAATGCAAAACCATCGCTGTCACCTCATGTTAGCTGACATTTACAATAGAGCTGAGAAGTCTTTGGCATGCTGTGAGAAGGTAGATGATAAAATGTGCTTTTCAGAGGAACCTTTCATGTATTCCCAGCTGCCTGCTGTGGATGGATAACCAGGATCAATCTGACAGTCTTTGTCAGGTATCCAGGAGATATGCCTGCAAAGAACAAGACCTAGGGAGAGGTTTTATTTCTTGCCAGTATCCATCTACCACCCAGCTGGACTGCTCTAGGACAAGCTGCATGCCAGGAAGGTTTGGAGTAGAGTGAGAGTAAACAGGGAAAAAGCTAAGGAACTTCACAAAATGCATGTGTGCATTTGTGCACATAGACCCACAGTGATCTGATTCATCAGAGGGGTGAGAGGAAGGAGGCTGGGAAGTGATAAAGAAGAAGGCTTTTTATCATAAGAAGTTATAACTCTGAAAAAGAATGCATAAAAAACATGTTCCATCATGTAGCAGAGTAGTTATGTTATCCTAACCCCAAGGGGGCAAAACAAAAGGAATATGGCAATTGTTATGGGATTGAGAATGAGAGCAGCCATGCCTTCCATTTTCATGCTTCTTCCCAGACACAGGCCGTGAGATGATTCTTCTTGTCACTTCTCAGCTTCTTTTTCCTGTGAGCACCATCAAGCAGCATAGTGACTCCTGCATCCTTCACGCATTCTGTTCCTTCCTGTCTCAGTGCCAAGACACTGCATCTGTGCCTCAACCAAGAAGCTCTTGGAACAATGGGATTTCCAGTGTGCCCCTTCTCCTGGCAAAGGCTAAGAGCATAAGAAACTTTTTTTTTTTTTGTCTCATGGTTTTGATTCCTCTTCCTCCACAGTCTGTCATCTTGTGTTATTCCTCTTGACTTTAAAATGTCTTTGCTGTTGGCATGCCAGCACAAATCCTTTTCATTTTCCTGCCCTTTCTTTTACAATTTTTTTTTGTAATTGTTTTTTCTTTTCCTTCTTCCAGCATCTCATAGAGTTAATAGAAAGGAAGATTCTTTAGTGCAGTAGTTGAAGGACTGCTCTGAGAAGTTAGGACAGAGCTACTATGGAATGGCAAAATTGCTTGTTTTACAATTGTTAGTGAAGCAATGCTGGCTGCTCACACAGTACTTGACCACTTAAAAATTAAATAGTGGCTGGTCTTTGCCAGTTCCCCTACTCCCCCACGTCCTGCTACACTGCTCCCCCTCATGGAGCTGCAGCTAATTCACACCCTCTGTCAGGTACACCCACCCTGCACCTTGCCCTGCCCTAATGCTTTTCCTCCCTCTCTTTAATCTCAGTTTGAAACTATTGCTGACACATCCGATTCATCAAGCAGTGTCACTCTCAAAAGATACACGATGCACTTTGAGGTAGAGTCCTCAGCTTGCAGAGTGGCCACACGTGTGGTGTGTCAGATGACCCAAGCATGCACAAAGGCATCTGACACTGCATGTTTCTCCTGGTGGGTGAATGATTTTTCCCCTGGTCATGAAAAGGTCTGCAAACATCCTCTTGCTGTGCAGATCTAGGCTATCATTCTGGTAATCAAAACTCTTTGGATTTCTGCTTGTTGGTAGTTAAAAAATAGGAAGAAAAGAAGAAAATTGCGGAAAATCCTGGTTTAGCATTGGTGTTTGTTTTTAATGATATGATTGTTTACAGTGGGGAAAAGGTCTGGGGGTTTTTTCTTCTGTTTATTACTGTGCATGATTTTGAGGCATGGTTTTCTCTATTCTCTTCCACTCCTGCTTTGTTTTTATTCAGCTAAATTATTTAAAGCCATGCCCTTTATATTTTTATTTATCGATTTGTGTCTACTTTGCAGGGACTAGCAGATACGAAAATCCCAGGGGCTGACTCTCCGGCAAGCAGCCGCAGTTTCCGTATCGCAGCTGGGGGGCGGAGGCCGAGCCAGGGCCAGCTGAGCCGCACGTATTCCCCGGCCTCGCTCCATCGCAGCGTCAGCCAGCTGCTCAACCTCTATGACAAGAAGACTTTTGATGAGTCGCCTTGGGATGCCATCATTCACAACCATCGCACTGCTGGCCGTGGCTTGGTAAGGGCTCCTGCTCCTCTGGGATGCTGTTGTGCGGCACCTGCGAGAGATTTGTCTGTTGTGTTGGAGTCCTGATAAAAGTCTAAATGTCACAACTTCCTGGAGATACAGCCAAAAGGCCTAGAAGGACATGGTCGTAGGTTAGAGCCTCAAAATTCTTCAAGTCTACTCTTCTCTTCTAGCGTTGCAGGTGATCACATGATGGAGGAGGTATGACTGACACAGAAGGCTTCAAGCATCAGCATCTTACTGCTTTCTAGTACAGCCTTTTAAACCCTTTATCTTATATGCATTCCACCTCTGCACCCTATCTACTCTTCTGTGATTGGTCAGGTAGACCTCAGCATTCCCTGTTTCTTTACCTTCAGTATTGTTCACCTGTCCTACACAGTTGTAGCCTATTAGGGATAAGGCTCAGCCACAGCCCCATTCCCAATCACCACAACTCTGTGCCTACACTTCCCCTTTACTTTTCTTTTAAATAAATGAATCATTTACCATCCTTCTACAAGGCCCTTGCAGAAGAAATAGTGAACATGGTACAAGTATCTTCTTATGTAGGTTCCACTAGCTCTGGAATGTGTCTGTGTACTGACCTTGAGTAATTCCCCAAATCTTCATTACATTTCATCAAAATCCTTATACCTACATTTATAGAATATTGACAATAGCAACAGCAACATCCATGAATAAGCCAAAGGCTCCATCTTAGGATATTAACAAAATCAACAGCTCTATAATTCTATCAATAACTATACAACTTTAACAACATCACTAACTATACAGCTCCATAAAATAACATACACGGATAAGATAGAATCTCTGTGTTCCCATCACCCACACATCTTTGCTTATGCCAAGGAGTCAGATGAGCCACAGCCAGGTTTAATGCTTTGAGGGGTCTTATCCAACACATGTTGAGTGCAATAAGCAGGCACCCACCAAACTCCAGGATCTGTCAAGATGCAGGCATATCCACCTCCCTAAGTAGCATGATCCTATGGGCCCTCCCAGGCTCCTGTTTGCAAATTACGAACACAGACTAAAGCAGGGCCGTGAGTCCTGTCACTGCGTAACAAAAGTGTGTTAGAATAACAGGCACTCCTACAGGAGGGAGGAATAGTAAGAGGATTCAGTGTAAACACAGCTTTCCAGACTCTTTACCTGTGGTCTTTCACTTACCATTCCCCCTGTTTTGTTTTTAAAGAAAGGCTTTAAATGTAGAATGAAAATGTCTTAGAATAGCTGGACCAGTTGAAGAATGCAAAATACTAGTGTCATTTTGAACACTCCAAGATTGTAAGACTTGTTGGGTATGCTGACCTACATAACTAGGTCCATTATTAGCCTTGACAATGTGTGATACACCTAAAGCTGCAAAAGCACATCAATGCACCATCACTTCTTTCTTTTTGGTCTTCTCTCCTGTATGTACAGAAGCTCAACAGGCCTTAGAATAAGTGTCCACAGAAACACAAGTAAGTGAGTGGTAACTGTTTTTCTGTGCTGCTAGCAATAACCATTGTAAGTAATGCAAAGGATGGTACTAACTGTCATGCCATCAGGCTATGAGGCCCACAGGATTGTCCAGAGATAGTAAAACATACATATATACTGAGAGGTATGATGGTAACCACCCTCCAAGCTTTTCCTTTTGTACTCTTAATTCTACTTGCCTCAATCTAGCAAGTGCTTCTGGTGCCAAGTTCCTGGAAGACAACGAGGAAGGACTACCTTTTAATTAATCAAAAAGTGGTG
>WBMY01017065.1:0-22376 GCA_013397315.1 Donacobius atricapilla
ATCCTTTTAAAAGCCAGCCATGTGGTTTTGGCAACTTCATGCACCCCTCATGCTGTAGGTAATATTCAGTGAAAAGACATGTTTGCTCTGACCCCCTGGTATCTGCAAATAGTATTGGAGGGATAAAATGGAACCTGGTCCCATGATTTTTCCCAGAAAAGGGAAAACCCAAGACACATGACAGGCCCTAACAGAGGCTGCCCAGAGAAGCTGTGGCTGCTCCATCCCTGGAAGTGTCCCAGACCAGGTTGGACAGGGCTTGGAGCAGCCTGGGATAGTGGAAGGTGTTCATGTCCATGGCAGGGACTGGAATAAGAGGAGCTTTAAGGTACCTTCCAGCCCACACCATTCTGAGATTCTGTCATTCTGTATTTCACCCCCCAAATAACAAGCAGTAACAAGAACACAAGAGCACAAAGTCACATCCTTATTCCTGTCTCCCAAAACTGAGGCAGGAGCATTAGGGAAAAGTGCATTTGCAAACCCACAGAATTAGATTTGCTAGGGCACACTGAAGAGTTAAAAGGGTAAAAAAGCCACCTGGGGGCACTAAGTATGCACACGTGGGAAGACGCTGTAGAAACTGGGCTTGAGAAGCCACACAGTTAAATGTTGATTCATCCTCATCCCTTTCCTTCTCTTCTGTCTTTTCTCTCATGATGGGAACAGTCTTTCTGGAAAAACCTCACTGTATCTTTCAGTTGTGATAAAAGAACCTTCCTGCTGCCCACTCTAAACCCATGTCTGCGTGCTTTAAGAACAAAGTTTTGTCATAAGGTAAAGGGTTCCCCTCTCCCTTTACTCATTTACCCCATGGTAGGAAATTTTGGGTCATTCCTGACCTCTGATGGGCAAAAGGGCTTTTCTGCCTATTGAGGTTGTTCCAAAGTAGCCAGTAAAGTTTGCCAAGGCCTCCCCTCTCTCTGCTGCCAAAAGGAAGGGAACCACACTGACTGAGAAACTGTCTGGAACTTGGACACTTCCCTTACTCTTCCTTTCAGAAGTGTTTTGATTAAAGTAGTTGTCTTGGTTTGAAAGACAGGTATCNTATCACTCCTTAACTTTATTTTTGTTACTTCTAGACAGCTCGGAACACCCTTTCCTAGGTAACATTCACTAAATCTGTCTCAGATTTGTCTCAGAAGCTAAACCTGCTTCCTCCCTGCACCCAAGTGACAGAGACACTCCCGTGCAGTGGGATCTGCCATCGCCTGGGGAGCTCCAAAGAACACACCCACCTCTGTTTCTGTGTCCTTTGGCTCTGAGAGGTGCCATCCTCCAGCAGGGAATGATCCCTGCCTCACTCCCCACGGCTGTCAGCCACAAAGTGCCACCCCTGAGCCCCTGAGCTGGGCACAGGGAATGCTGTGGGGACACCTCCCTGGCCTCCCCATAGCAGTGGTTTAAGGGTGCTGACTGAAAGCATCCGCTGTGGCCGGGCAGCCGTCCAAGCACGCTGGATGCAAGCTCAGTTGCACTTCCACAGGGATCACACTCCTGGATCGCCAGCCCGTGATTGTAGCGGGCAAAATCCTAAAGCAGGGAAACTGTCCTTAAAGCTCGTTCCCTCTCCAGTTGTTCACAGCAGGGATAAGTAAGGCCTCATCTATAATCACCTAAAACCATCACATGATTCCTGCTCTGGCAGTACAACAGCTGAGCATGCTGCAGGATACACAGCAACACACATTGGTGATGCACCATTACACACTTCCCTAGTGCAGGCCCTGTTGAAATGCTGCCATCAAATTATTTCAACTGATCAAAGCAGGAAAAAAAATAGAATATTAAAGCCCCAGATAACAAATTAATAAGAATAAAAGCATGTAGGTGAGAATTAAGAAGGCATTAACATTCTGATGGCATCTGCTGCCTAAATTAAACTACAGGGAAAAAAAAAAAAAAAGAGTTCAGCTGACGCTCAGGATCAGGACAAATAGTTCTCAAATGGAAATTACAGTTTTGAAAATTATGTACCAAAAAAGGATCCAAATTAGGACATTTCTGATTTTTGAAGTTCTTTCTCCAGGTGGGGATCTCAGGCTTGACTGGAGGGCTGGCAACATGATTGGCAAGATGCTGGAGTTGCTCAGTTCCTGCATCCCACAGCAGAACCAAACTGCCCCAGAGCCCAGCTGGGACAGGGTCTTGTTACTTCTCTGATCCCTCTGGGGCTCTGTCCCTTTTTGGACTTGGACCATACAGATATGGTGTGCAAAGTGTGTTTCATGTAGACACCATCTTGGAAAAAGAGGAGGAATTAGGCCTGGATTTCCAAAGGAGATCAGTGCTAAATGATGAGAATAACTGCATCAGTAATTTACATGAGCAGTTACTGTGACAACTAATAGTGAACAACTTAAGTAGCCAGTTGAGCATGTAATGACCTGAGTTATATGCACCATCATGTCTCTTTGGCACACCAAATTAGGTGTGCATACACATTTTGCATGCCCTGAAGGACTTCTACCTCAGCAACGAGCCTTAATTTCACAGCACAAGCCTGATCTCAGCAGCCTAGCACAGCACAGCCAGTTTATGCAATGCAAAGAGCTGGCACAAACTCCACGGCCCAGGTCAGAACGGATCCTCAGACAGCTAATTAATTTTTACTGCTCCTTTGTGAACTGTAAATTACCCTTCATTTCCTAGATTTCTGTCCCATTTTTCGCCTGCCTTTCTCTAGTGAAGCAGTAAAAAAGGGAAAAGTGCCAATAATGGGTTCTCGTTGTGATAAAAGCAGCCACGCTTCGAACAATGCTCTGCTTACGACTAGAATATAAAGGCAATTGGGTTTCAAGAAACTGTCCAGAGATAATGACTTTTCCTGTAGATGGGAGGATAGGAGGAATATTTTATAAAAAGAGGGGCGGGAGAAGTGTCTGGTTTTGCAGGACAAGCACAACCAAGTTCCTCTCCTGCAGAGGGTTAAAAACAAGATAAATAATCTTCACTTAGAGACCAAGTTCATCAGTATTGCCTGCACAGAAGAGAAGGGAAACTGCTTACAAGGCTGAACTGCCAACAGCCTCCCCTTCTCATTCAGACAGGAAAGAAGAGACTCTTCCAGAGAAAGAGTGACCTTCAGACCACACACACACCCCCAGCATCTTCCGAGAGCAGCCCCTGAGCAAACAGTGCTGGAGCAAGGACGGGCGGGGATTTTTCAGTACTGCTGTGGCCCTGTGCAAGACCAAAGCTGCTGATTCTGCTGAATCCAGAAAGCAACACCCTGCCAGGAAAAGATCTACCAGTGTATACAATCCTGCAAGCTGTGGTTCCATCCTTCTCTGCTGATGTCACAGCTCACAAAATCATAGAATTGTTTGGGTTGGGAGGGACCTTAAGCTCCCCTCGTTCCAGCCCCTGCCATGAGCAGGGACACCTTCCACTATCCCAGGTTGCTCCAAGCCCCATCCAACCTGGCCTTGGACACTTCCAGGGATGGGGCAGCCACAGCTTCCCTGGGCAACAAAATTAATCTAAACCTTTTACCTGCAGCCACACACAGATCAGAGGCAGAAGCAGCTGTAAGGAAGAGATCACAACACACCTGAGATGAACTTTGCGCAGGCACTGCTGAGATTCAGCATTGTGAGACTCACTTCACCCTTGTGTCAGGACACCAGCATTAGCATTAAACCCACAAATAACAAAAAGGTATTACTGGAATTTTCATGTGGTTGCATCTACCAAATGCCCCTTGAAAGGCCATGGCCGCAAGAACATACGGAAGATCTCCAGGTCCCAGCTGTTGGGATGCTGCAGGAATGAGAACACGGCACTGCTGGGGTGCATTTATGGGGCCTTCAGCATATGAGATACTTATATTGCAAAACACCACATTCCTCAGCTCTGACAGAGCCTCTTTTATCTCCGTGGCAGATTCCTGAGTCGCAGTCGCTGCCAGATGAGGGTGCACAGTGAGTTAACGGCTGTGGACCCTGAGCTCCTCTTGCCTCAAGTCATTTACCCAGAGCACCGGTGACGTTATCATGTTCAGCCCATATTTACTACAGCTACAAACTGATTCAGAGAAACCTGGAGTACAGGATTAATCATTACTCTTGGGATGTTGAAAATGGATACCAGAACGGACTTCCAAATTAGGTATCTAAAAGTCCTGCATCTCCCAGGAGAGCCCCATTACATCTCCCTACTCCTTCTAATGGAATCTATAGTATGTGAGCACGGTTTTGCCTCCCACAAGCCCTCCCTGCATAATTATCCCCAGCTCAGATTACTGCTTTCTGTAATGGCTGGAGAACCACTTTCTTCAGGCTACTGAGATGTAAAGAGGAAATGTTTATTGCGAAATGCAAGTCAACCACAGCCAGTGGGTCTGGGCCATGGTGGAGGGATACAGAAATGGCTTCTTCTTCTTTTTTTGGCCTCAGAAATAGAACTCACTAAAAATAGCAGTTCCACAGGAACAAGACTGCCTGAAAATAGCTGTTTCTCAGGAGCAGGGCTGGCTGCTTCTGAAAGAAGTAGCTATTAATGTATAATTGTCCCTGAGGCTGGTTTCTGAGAAAATGCTGTACATACAGAGGGCTGTAAAGAGATATGTTCACAGCAGGGAATACAGGCACCCCTCTCTTGTCAGAAGTCCACTGACTCCAGTCGCTCATATCAGTGTATTTGGTGCACTAATCATAGGCACAGTTAGATCCATCAAAGCACTGGGAAGTATTTCCATCTGTTCTGGTTAAAGCAGCACTCTAGGACGCTCTTATTAGCTAGACCAGTAAATAAAAAAGCCTCCATCAGCTTTAACCAAACATTCACTGGTTTCTGTCCCAGGACTGAACAAGCCTTACGAGCTAGAGCCAGTGCTGAAATCCCAGCACTGTCTTTCCACAGAAGATCCAAGAACTTTGTTGAATTGCAGGTTGTGCAATCTACTTCCAATTTCCTGCTCTACTCAGCACTTAGACTTTTCTTGCACAGATGCTACAGGGCAATAAATCTTCTGAAGAATGGCTCTACATTTCTCCCACTATGGTGTTGTCTTTTAATGAGGAAAGACAAATTGCTTGTGAGATTGGCCGATTGGTTGGTTATTCCCTAAAATGTCTCACTCATTCCTCTCATAACACCATGGGTTCAGCAGCTCATTTCTTCTGTCTTCGTTTTCCTTCCCTGCTCAGCCAGACAATATCTATATCGAGGCCATTCTCCTCCTGTTCTTCTCCCCTTAAGGAAAAATCCATCTGGCCAAAAGCAGCAGAGATTCTAAAAGGTCCAGAAAAGGCAAATATTGGAAAGCAGCAGTTTTAAGGAAACTGCAGTGGGGATAAAGTACAGAGGGCCTGGCTGCTGCCATCACTTCAGTCCTTCAACATCAGTGCCAGAAGCCATAGTAACCTCTGCTGGGAGCATCCTTGGATGCCAAAGGATGTGGGGCTGGGCTGATCATCAAAGGATGGAAATCTTAGATTGCTTCTTCCAGGCTCTGCTCTAAGTGCTGCTTCAAGTCATATCTCCTCTGTTCACTGCTGATCTGATTCTTCAGCATTCCAGTAACAGAAGGTGCTTTCCACAAGAAGTGTATGGCTGAAGTCCTACCCACCAAGTGGCCCAAGGCTGGTATTTTAGCTTGAGAAATTACTCTTCCTGGTTGAATTCCAGAAAAAGAAATGGCACCCTGCTTGCCCTTACACCAGGCTGCAGTTTCCAGCATGGAAACTACGGGTTCCCTGGGAAGGTTTCCATTGCATGTGCAACGAAGACCAACCTTCCCAGGCTTTATTTTATCCTTGTTTGCACAGGAGAGAGAACCAGAGATGCTGCAGCCTGGATGATTTCACATGACTACAACTGGAAAACATCTAAAAGACAAAATATCCAGTGCCAGAAGTGTGGTGCCTGATGTGGCCCAGTAATACTGGAGCAGGTACACGCAACCTGTCACACAGCCATGACATCCAGCCACCTCATTCTGATCTTTCCCTTCCCTCTTGCCAAGTGGTTTGTTATATAATCTAAACTGCACACATAAAGGGAAAAATCTATAAAACGTCAAGACACAAATACACTTCTTGCCTTTTTATTTTGCTAAAGTTTTGAAAAATGCCCTGGGATCCGCAAAACCAATAGCCCATGAAAGACAGAGTACTTGATTCCTGTTTGATAGCAGCAGGGTGAGAATTTTTTTTTTGCAGTTTAGATCAGTTTGATTAAACAAGCGTTTTGTTGCAGCCGTCATACAGTGCTCATTGAAAAATACTCTACATTTGTGTAGCATTTATCATCCAAGAATCTCATCATGTTTTACAAAATGTAATTAATTAAACTTTACAACTCCCCCTGGAGAGGGATAAGGAAAATGGAGAGTTGCTTTAATCCATCACTGAACTGCGGCAGGCGCTGGGTTAGAGGAAAGCAGCTTTTCAACAGCACACAGCAGCACTGGATCAAGAACAGAACATCTCCAGGCAAAGTCACCCAGGGAATATATCACACACCTTGTGTTTGCCTGAACTGTGCACTTCTACTAAAGGTTAAATACCAAATCTTGCAGAGAAGAGGGAGATTTTTCACCCCCATCCCACTCCCCAGGTTGGTATCGGGGCACCTGGCGGCACAATGCCTTCCACTGAATCCCCAGCAGTTCTAAAGCCAAGGGGCAGCCATGACCCTGCCTGGAACCCAGGAGGCAGAAGATATAAAGCCACACAGCCACAAATTGCCTCTCGCAGTCCTGGAATGTTGTGCAAGCTGGTGCTTAAAGTGGAGGGAGGGTAAAGCCCCTTTAATCCCTCGCTTACTTCCCTCTCCCCTCCCCATCCGTAAATCCACACCTGTTAAAGGTCACCCTGAAATGAAATACATTTAAATGCTTCCTGCTGCTGCTTGGCTCCCCTGTGCTGCTCCCCTGTGATCCCTCCCAGTCCACACTGTGTAGCAGAGGGAAGGGGGGTGCCCACATGCCCTGCTTGAACGTCAGTCTCACGGCTGAAATCCCACCCGACTCTTAGCTGATCTTTAGAGGAACCTCCCTCTCACCCCAGCTTTAGGAGCATGTAGGATAACACTGCCATGGGGCAAGCCTGATTAGACAGATCTGTTATGCCACTTTCACTACCTAGGAAAAAGCTAGAATTTGATCTGGTGCAGGCTGGGGAGAGAATGCAAAGGATTGCTTTTGTGAGAAAGTCTGACAACAAAAGCACAGGGATATGTGCCAGGAGAGAAGGATGCAAACAAACACTTGGGGGGGGATGGATGGAGCAGCACCAACTCATTCAACACTGATCAACACAGCCGTGAATCCAATGGCAACTGCATTAGAGAAGGAGCCTCCATCTTAACCCTCCAGATGTGCAAGTACCACACTGGAAGGCCTGGGCTACATGTGGTGAGACACGACTGGCGGATGGGGGCTGAGCTGTGGCTCTCCCACTGCAGCCCTACAAACCTTCTGATTCCTTTGTGTCTTCCAAGAAGTTGCTCAGCTCATCCACTGGTACAAGCCTGAGGTCTCACTGGCACAGTTGTTTTTCCTGTCTCCTTGGCACTTGCTTCAGCCTCATGTCTCCTTGCTGTCACAGGTGAAGTGAGTGCAGCTTTCAGGAACAGAAAGCCTGGGATACAAACCCTTCCAGGTCTCAATGGGAAGATGTGCTGGGTTGAGACTGGCCATGGTCTGAGACATGCAGGAGACAACATCAACAGGTGCCACAGGGCTTTGGAGGCAATGATGTCCCAAAGCCACCAGTGCCTTTGGTCTGAGTAAGGCTCAATGACAGCAACTGAGCTTCTTCCAAGAAACAAGGTAGGAGAGGGAGAACAGCCATCGGCTGCTTCAGCTGGGAAGGTCAGAGAGACAATTTCCACATTTATTTTCATCAGACATAAATGTGGGAATAGAGGAGAAGTACAAGGATTGTGCTGGAGGAACTGACACTGGATTCAAAGATGGTAACAAGGTGACTTATTTTAAGTCTCTGTCACATCATTTAATTAGTCTCCAAATCCTCTCCTGGTAATATGAGGCCCATTTGTACATCCCTCCTGCTGGGCCACTCACACTTAGCCAAACAGACACTTGGATAAGATGGAATTTATCACACCAATCTTCCCCCACTAATGAAGGTAGATCACCCAGCCTTCTGGACTGATACCACCATGCCATTCCCAGTGGGTACATATCTTCCCCCTTTTGGCATGAAGAAACTGGGTTTTACTGGTCCCTGGTCTTATTTTCATGTTTGTCTCTGGGAAGCAGGCTCAGATACAGCTGTTGCTGCAGCAGATTTATCTCTGTGAAAATTCCTGCTTTGGTTTTGCAAGTGTTTTAATTAACGTACATTATTTTAGTACACTTTACTACTGATAGCATGTAATTATCTCCCCACAGGTATATATTTAGCTAACCACCAGGCTGATCAAAGACTTATAAAATAAGGTACTTTTGCAACTGACACCAGATACAAGCAAAGGCCAGCAAGACGGGACCAAAGGAATTCTCCCTCCCCACTTCTAAACCCAGGGCTCAAATTTCACCACTTGAAAAGATAATCATAACATTAATGTACACATTTTATCAGAGGAGCATGAAGATGCATCAACACTCAAGCGCTGTGAAGGAGAAAAGAACTATGTACATGCTAAACTATTAATCACTGGTAAGTGATCTCCTCTGCAAAGTGTTTTGAGGTTGATGAAGGAAAATGGCTCTCTAATAACACAGAGCAAGCAATCTGCTTGCAATCACAGGTTCATTCTCTCAACTGCTTTTGCCATGTCAATCCCTAGGTATTATTATCTCTGCAAGGCAATTCACCATTTTCCTGAGGAAGTCTGGCCATGGAAGAGATTTCAAACTCCACACCCTTTTCTTATCCTATTCAACGCTGGAGTCTGGTTTCCATTGCAAGCACAATTTTAGTTGAACGATGCTGAGACCTCAGCAACTGCTTTGCTCTCACCACACCAGACTGTTCATACAATTAAAAAATAACTGACTGGCTGATGCAACCTGGGGCCATAACTTTTCTCCAAATTACTGGCTGATAGAATGTGCATCTCTCTGTTGAGCTTCTGCAAGAGCTGGTAGCCCATGATTTCTCTTTCTCCTTGATGGCTGCAGCTCCTTAACCTGTGCTGGTGGGAATTCATCAGATTGAAATGAGTGCTTTGGAGCCAAGAGGCATCCTGTGCCAAACCACATGTTTCAGAACCGTATCTGCTCCACAAACCACTGAAGGTTTGATCCTTTATTAAAAGCATTGGGTGCTTTGTCATCAGTTTCAGTGGGCACGGGATCATTTAGGTAAATCCTTGTTTCTTGACCTTCTTGAAGGCCACTCTGTGCCACCTCCCGCACCTGCAGACCCTGTGTCAGTATATTCCTACAGGACCACTGACCCCCCACATGAGACCCTGAGTCTTCAAAGGGTGGCACATGGAACAGGAAAAATGATCCCAGCCTCTGAGGGAGGCTGTTCTGCTTTTTACTTCTCCTTTTCAGGAACTCAGATGAAGTGTGACTTAACTTTTTGGGCCACAACTGAATCTTTGGACTAAAAGCTGCAATATTATGTGTTACCCTTGTTAGTGGAGAAAGGAAATCTCTTTTGTATCCATTGACGTCTTTTGCAAAATACTCTGTGTTTTTTGAATTTATTTCTATTTCTACTTCTATTATTTCTATGCCATTATTTACAAACTTCACAGCATTTTCTAGAGAGGTCTTCACTGAGATGAAAACCTCAGGGCAACACTCCATTAGGCTTTTATTTTTAGGGCTAAACCTTCTTGAAATTGGTAGGTTTAACTGCATTCCTTTATTTAGGGTAGCTGAAGGAGACATTAAGTCCATTGCCACCCACAATACAAGATTGTTCAAGAACCTGAAAGCTCTGGGAGGACAGTTTGGAGTAGGATATTAAAAGGAAAGAAGGTTATGTGTGGATGCTACAGTTCGGGTGGAGGAAGAGACAGAAAGACGGAGTATGGAAACAAGCAGAGAACGGAAACTTCAAAGAGCCTGAACAATCACTGATATAAGACCTGGACAGAAAACAAGGATTTGGGGTCACATTGCTGCCTGGAGCAGATCTGGAGCTCTAAACATGGCAACAGGCTCTCAGTGTGTGAGTTCTTCTGTGGTCAGGAAAGAAGGGCTGCGAGAATTCTTGTAAGCAAACAGAAACACATCAGAAACACCTTCCTTTGTCACAGATCCTCCCATCTGGATAAACCAACAAGACCCTGAGTTTTGGCCAGCAGCAGAGGTCAAAAGGAGGAAATGTGCAGCAAAACCTCCTGCACATCTGTACCATTCCACTCTTCCTGCTGGGTCAGGTTAAGGTGGCATAAAGAGAACAGCCCTGTTCCTCTCACTCTGCCAGCATGGGCAGCTCAGGCCAAGGCTTGAGTCACTGCTGCCTCTAATTGCATTGGAGATGCAGCCTCATTAAGGATTTTCATTCTTACCCTAACAATCCAAATTTCCCCAGATCTTGCTATAAGCAGTTTGAGCAGCTTTATGTGCTCTTCTACTCTGCAGGGAACTCCTTAAAATGAGGCCCCCACCACTGGCTTTCTTCCTGTAGGTGAATTAATCTGCCTTGCATGAGTAATCCTATTTAAAACAATAGGTTGCCTTGCAAGAATGAGGGAAGTAAGTTTGGAGCATGATCTTCTGCAAGTACTGTAAAAAGGGCATACAGTAGTTCATCAGGGGACACTTCAGCCATAAAATGACAGTTACCGGTAAAGTCCAATAATAAAATAAAGGATAATTTAATAAAAGGATTTTAAACTCATTTAGCAGGGTCTAAATTTGGAGCCCTTTCTTCAGGTGATCAGACACACTATAATTCCCTAATCTTACTTTTGGTTAATAAGGAGAAAAAAAATTAAAAATCAGGCAGCAATGTATTCCTTCTGCGTTATGTTATGTTATGTTATGTTATGTTATGTGTTATGTTATAGAAGTACTCAATGTAAATAAATTAATTTTGGTAAAATAGAAGGTGAAGCTAGACATGGAGACCAGCCTCTGATGTGCGACACAGTTCCATGTATCTTCAGACAGCACAAGTCCCTCACCTCATTTAATACCAGGTAACACAACCCTGCAGACTCCAAGAATCCTGCAGTGGCAGGAGGGAGGAGTATGGAATAAGACTCTGCGAGCTAAGAGAAGTAAAAGCTGCAGAGATTAGTGTTTATGTAGGAGCACTGTGGGCTCCTTTCAGCGTCCTTAATTTAGTTTTCATCTCTGATCCGCTCTACCAGTCCTCTGTGGAACGAAGATTTCATATCCAGGAATCCCAGGGTGCTGTTTGACCTGTCAGCATCAGCGGGGGGACGGCTGCTCCCTGTTTACCGCTGCAGCGCTTTGCTATTCGGCTTCAGCACAACAAACGAAATAACAAACCCTGACACTGCTATGAACCTGCACGAGAGGATTTGAAGCCTCTAGAGGTCACTACACGGGGACACTCAGCCGCAGCCGCTGCCTGCGAGTGACACCTGCTGGAGTCACACCTGGTGCCACCACCCGGGGCTGCAGGTGTGCTCAGGGTGCGCCCGAACCTCACAGAAAGGCTCTGGGGAAAAGGAAATAAATCTGGGTGGCTCTTTCCCGTGTTGCTCTGAGCTGGCGCAGTCTGACCTCAAGTTCTGGATGCAGTTTTGGGCACCATAATACAAGATATAAATCAATTAAAAAGGAGGGCGATGAAGATGGGGAAAGAAGCAAAACAAGGAGTGGTTGAGGTCACCTGGTTTGTTCTGCTGGAGGAGACTGAGGGGAGATTCATCAGGGGCTGCAGCGCCTCCCGAGGGGCAGCACAGGGGCAGCTCCAATCTCTGCTCTCTGGGAGCAGGGGCAGCTCCAATCTCTGCTCTCTGGGAGCAGGGACAGGACCTGGGGAATGGCAGGAATGACAGGGGGAATATCAGTAAAAGGTTCTTCCCCCAGAGGGTAGTGGGACACTGCCCAGGCTCCCCAAGACATGGTCACAGCCCCATGGCTGCCAGAGCTCCAGGAGTGTTTGGACAAACTCTCTGTCCAAACAGGCTATTCTGTGCAGGGCCAGGAGTTTGACTCTAATCCTTGTGGGCCCCTTCCAACTCAGGATATTCTGCAATTCCTGTTTCAGGAAGGTAAAATTTATCTTTATCTGTGCATTAACTGCTCCACCACTCTGGTTATGTGGGTTTATTTATACCGTGTACCCCAACCCAGCCTCTTCTTTTGCCTTTGACACCCTTCCAGAGGAGCTGGAGTAGAACACAGTGTATTCCCACAGGGAAAAGTCCTCAGTGGGCACTGGAAAGGGCCTTCTTACAGTACAATAAGCAACAATTTCAATGTATGTTGCAGTATGTACTGTCTGTGAGCGCACATTTACCGTGTTAGAGCTGCAACTTAAGAACACACTGGAGAAGGTTCATTTGTGGGACATCGACAAGATTGCTGATGGAGACGTGTGAAGATGCTGATGACAACTTGTGAATTTTTCTATATTTTCTCACAATCTGAAGCACTGCAAGGAGGGCACCTGATACCACATAACGTGGGACGGTGTGAGGCGCTGCCCTGGGGGATTGAAGGACATACTCAGGAGTTGTTTACCATTCCCTGAGGAAGGGCACAGCTGATGAAGGTACCTGCTGGACTGGAAATGAAGGGAAAATCCCTCAGGTGCCCCAGCCCTCTGCCAGGCTGGCAGTGACTGTGGCACCTGGGGAGTGTGTGCAGCCCTCACTGAGGAATTGACCCCCAGAGAGGAGATCACAGAATCACTGAATGTTAAGGGATTGGGAGGACCTTAAAGATATCTAGTTCCAACTCTCTGCCGTGGGTAGGGACACCTTCCACTAGATCACGTTGCTGTGATACCCATCCAACATGGCCTTGGACATTCCAGGGATGGGCAGCCACAGCTCCTCTGCGCACCCTGTGCCAGGGCCTCACCAACCTCACAGGGAGGAATTTTTTCTGTATTTCTAATCAAAATTTCCCCCACTTCCAATTACTCCTTGTCCTGCCCCTAGGACAGGCTGGACGGGCTCAAGGCGACACCGGAAACGCCATGGTCCCGCCTGAGGGCGTCCAGACACGCCCAACATGGCGCCGTGACACGCCCAACATGGCGCCGGCCCCGCCCCCGGGTTCCCGCTCTTCCCTCCTCCCATGAGCCCCCGCGGCCCGTCCCTTCCGGACACACCAAGATGGCGCAGCCGCCGGGTGAGTGCGGGGCGATCAAGGTGACCGCGGTGCTCCCATCCCTCCCTCAGCCCCGCGCTGACCGCGCTCTCTCCCTCTCCCTGCCGCAGTTCTCCTCAAGGACATGAAGCTGATGGACGTGAAGCTGGGCCAGCTGGGCAGCTGGCTGGCCATGAGGGACTTCACCCCCGGCGGCATCTTGGGGGCCGTGCGAAGAGGTGAGGAGGCTGCGGGGGAGGCCCGGAGGGTGCGGGTCCCTGAGCCCTTCTCCTGACGGAGCCAGGGAGAGCAGCACACAGGAATCCCTGGCCGCCGGAATGGATTTTGCCTGGAGGCGGGGGGAGTCTGCGCTGCTCCTTGGCGAGTTTTGCCTTCCCAGAGCAGTTTCTCCTGTAACATCTCGTTGTTCCATCTGTAAATTTATTTCTCGTGTGGGCTTTATCCACCGGATGTTTGTTCTCAGTATTTCTTCTTGTTTAAATGGGCAATGGGGTGCCCTTAATCCTGAACCCGTTGGCTGAAAATCTTGGGGTGTGATAACATCACGTACAAACAAAAAATTATTAAAAGGCAGTTGATCCCTACAGATTGTTAAAGAGGAGGCAGAGCTCTTATGGATCACTTGGGACCAATGTCGTTTGCTGTGGGTACAAATGTCATTCATGTAGATTTAAACACAAAATGTCAAATGCAAGTGCCTGCCTTGCACAACACATGTGTGCACCTAATGTATGGAAGAGTTAGATAACACCAAAGCAATTTGAGCTTATGAAAGTCACAATAATATTTAGGGAATAAAATGAATTCTTTTTTTTTAAGGTTTAGGGCTATTAACTTGAGATCACCTTGCTCAACTAACACACAGGTTGCCTCCTCTCAGACATGCTCCTGAGACCTTCAGATATTTCAGTAGAACCCATTTCCTGAAGTTTCGTGAATCCAGGCTGCTTCTTTCTCTCACAGGGTAACACCCAACTCACCTGGCTGCTCTGAAAATTTTTCCTCCTTCACAGGTTATGACAGATACTACAACAAATACATCAATGTGAGGAAGGGGGGCCTCGGGGGTATCTCCATGCTGCTGGCTGGGTATATTGTCCTCAGCTACACGTGGAGCTACAGTCACATCAGTAAGTAAAAACCATGGCTGAGTGTGTGCAGGGCAGCTTGGAAGGTTGCCTGGGGAATAAAAACAATTACCTGCTGCTGCTTTTAGAAATAAAATGAAAGATTGCTGGCAAGCAAACTTCTTTTAGCCACAGTAAACTTGAATGCTTACTGAGTATTTTCTTTGCAATGAAGGACTTTCGACATTTGTGCCTGTCTGACTTGACAGCACTTAAAAAATACATGCTCAGGATTTTTTCAGAGTGCCTTCTTGCCTGTAATTTCAGGTGTAGGTTGTTGGTTTTTTTTTTTTTGTGAGTTCAGCAGAATGAACTTGCTGTGCTTTTCTGCAGAGCATGATCGCAGGAGGAAGTACCACTGAAACACCATCAGAAGGTGAAGGTGCAGCTCCTGGCACGGCGACCCTGACAGAAGACATCAGAGCTATGGATATTAAGTCTGTACTCTTGTGACCAATAATAAAGTGCATACACTTTACATTTCCTGAGCTGACACTCTCCTAATTGAGTTGTTAATTGTACTGTGCAAATAAATTTGTCTTGTGAGAGTTTCAGCCCTCAGGGTGATTTCAGAGGGAAAGCATCTGCTCCTTGGGTTGTATTATGAACTAGGGGAACTCTTGGCAACTGATTCCTGTTTGATAAAAATGATAGCACTGGATTGCTTCTTCCTGGCCATTATGGACAGGCTGGACAAGGAGCTGAGAGGATGTGTTTTGATTTGAAAGAATGTCTGAGGTTTGTGTGCCCTGTTGGTGTTCTTGGTTCTCAGTCAGGCTCTCACCAGGGACTGGGGCAGTTTTCCATCATTGCAGAGCACTGTCTGAGATGAGAGAGGTCTGCAACTCTCCTTCTGTCACTACCTCACATAACCCAAAATTTCCATCAAAACTCTACCTCCTTTCACTGCCGAAGCTGGGAGGTCATGCTGAGTGGGAATAAGTTCAGACTTCTAATCCACAGAAATAAAGAAAAGGAAAACTTTCCTTGTTGACTTCAATGCAGCTTAAAGGAGCATCTGTGGGTTTGGCCCCAGCTCCGAGCGTCCTCATGCCCCACAGTCACACCAGCAGCTGGAGCTGGGCACTGCTGCCTGAACCATCCTTGTCTGAAGAGCAGGGAGAGTGAAAACCCCTTCTTGAGGGACATGAAGTCTCTCAAGAGCTTCGGTGGTTACAGGAAGGCTTTCAGCGCTGGGAAACCGGTACTGAAGCCCAGAAACTCCTGAACTCGCTAGGGAAGGTGATCAGACACGAGTGTTTTAGTTCCCTTTCCACGGGCCCAGTTCCATACAGATCACACAGCTCAGTCTGAGGGGGGCACAGAGTGTTAGGAAAGTGTCTGAGGCTCTGTGACTTCAGACTTGAAACTTCCACAGTGAAATAACTGCAGTCATTGACACCAACACAGGCTCTGGTCACTTCTCTTAATCCAGCCACATTTACCTTGTTCTTAAAGAAAAAAAAAATTCACAGCCAGCTTTTGCCATCAGTACATTTCAATAAAAACAAAGTATAAAGGGAGGCAGCAAATGAAGAGATGGGGTAGAATCAATAAGGCTCACATTGTGGGTAGTTTTTTTCTTTTAATCCGTATTTTGTCATTGGCCCTTCTGAAATAGTCATCTCAAACTAAATGGGGCTTGGGTTGAAAAAAAAGTGAACTGCTCTCAGAAGGAATCTCTACCAACACTTTAAAAGCAGTGTTCCATAAAAATATCCAGCTCCACTTCCTGGTCTCTAGAGTGTGGGAATACCTGCTCAGTGTGAGCTGGATGAGGGGGGCTGGGACAAGGCTCTTCTACTCCAAGCCGTGCTCATTTCCCTCCCTTCTGCAAGTGGGAGCTGAGCACAGATGCAGCTTTCCTATAATCATTGTTCCTTATTGTCTGGCTAACCAGAGAGATGCCAATTTATTCTCCCCTTGATCAGTTCTCTCCCAGAAGATTGATTTCTAACCTTCAGTACAGCAAGAAGCACAGAAACAAAGCAAGTGGACACGAGTTTTACTGCCTGATGTACGAGAGGGGTTTTGTCAGCCCCCAGGACAAGCTCACCAGGCTGACCTGGAAACAGGAGTTTACTTTTGAAGAGCTACAGGACAGCAGAATCTCTGCTTCCTCACTGAGGAGAAGGTATTGCAAGTGTTAAGTTTTCCCAGTCAGTCTTCCTGCTTCCACAGGGAGGGCTGAAATGCTGCAGATTCTCCAAAGAGAAGTGGCAGAAGGAAAATACTTTAAACACTGGCCTAAGATGTGTTTACGTGGAGTGCTGCATCAGTAAGGGCTTGGTTTATCTACTGGCTTTTAGATCTACCTTTCATAAGGGCTCAATGAAAACAGGCGGAGGCCAAAATCGATTTTAAAAAGATTAAAACTTAAAAAAGTTGGGGACAATTACAAAAATGTTGCTTAGCAGCAGCCAGCCTCTGACCAGTTCTTTCAGTAATGGCATTAAAAAAACAACCTGATTAATAGCTCCAGACATTGTGCTAGGCAGAAACCTTTCCTCAGTGGTAACAGCTCCCTTGCACCTTCCTGCTGCTCCTTCACTGTCCACTGAGAAAGGCCAGGTGTCCTTTGGTGCATCTGTTGGCATAATGACCTTTTTCACCACACTGCAAGAGAGACAGGAATTATTGCAGAGTACCAACTTTTTCCTCCTAGCTGCCTTTATTATGGCACCCAGCAACTGCTGCCATTTAGAGGCTTTTCCACACATGGAAGAGGCAGCACTGAACAGGTGAAGCGAAACAGGGTGGTAGGAGGGACAGGATTTATGGGCTGCTACCACTCCTTGCAGTAAAAGCTGCTTCTATGCTGGGAGTAACCTGATGCCTTGCTATTCTAAGGCATTTCACAGGAGAGAACCCTCAGCACACAAGGAGGATTCCAACATTTGAGGCTTCTCAAGACTACTCCGTGTGATATCCACCATACCCATGGGGACTCTCCTGATCTTCACAAATAAACAGAGAAAAGCACCTCTGAACTTGAGAAAGTCACAGATTCATGATTTTGCATCTTAAAGCTACTCAAACACAGAGAAGTGCCAGTATCTGGTGCAACAGCCTTCTCCAGATCTGGCATTTACTTGCAGATAAAACAGGCAGCTCTTAAAGGTTTTCAGTGAAATGGATTAAGCTATTTAATATCCCTGTCCAATCACAATGATTTTCACCCAAACAAGCACCTATGGCTCAGAGCTGACATGCAAAATGTTGTCACTGTCAGGGCTAAAGGGACAGGAAGATTCTTTGTCCTTTTCTAGTGACTGGGCTTTTGTGGAAAAATAAGGAGATGGAAACTTGATTGTGTCCAAATTTTCCTGGTGCTCCTCAATGAGCAACCAAGGTGAACAACTCATTCCTTGGTTTGATACCACAGGGTGCATTTACATCTCAAATACTGAGGAAGCTTTGCAAACCTGATTTCTGTTACTTTCAGTGACCTTCCAGGAAACAGGAGAGAAGAGAATCTCCACCCACCAGTGTTAGCAAATTGGCTTATGAGACAAAAAAATTACTATTAGCTCTTATTTTGAAGTGGACAGCTTGGCAGTCTCCTTTCAAGCTTTGGGGCAGGGCTTTCCTGTTTATTAGCAGACAGCAAAGTCCTACAGAATTTGTCATTGTCACAGCAAGTCCAGGACTGGCAAGGCAGTGACCTCAGAACTCAAGGCCAATTCCCACAGCTGTATCCAGGCACCACACAATGTCTACTGAGCGGAGCTCAGAATTCACGAACCTTTTTACACTGTGAAAAAGCCTTTTGCTTTCCCTCCTCAGCCCTCCTCCCTGCATTACCTTGTAGCAGGTGACCTGCTCCAGCGGCCGGGGTCCTCTGTTCCCACTGTTGTTATTTTGAGATTGCATGACTCCAATGACTTGGGGTGTCCTCTGTTGGGTAGGAGAAGAGTTCTGACTCGTTAAGTGCATCCAGGATAAAGATCTTTTGTGGTTGTTGTTTTGTTAAGGGAAAAGAGCACCCCATATGTCAAATGATCAATTTTCCTCCAAATCTGTGTGTGGGTGCTCTGCCAGCTGGAGCATCAGAGAGAAGAAATCAAGCACTGAGCCTTACAAAGCCCAGTGATCCTGTTTTTCTCTGGAAAGCAGATTTGGAGAGTAGGTTTAGGCTGCTAAAATACCACTGCCATCACGGAGGGATGTCACCTCGATTACAAAACCTGGCAGACTGCAGCACAACCACATATGATGTGCTTCTGTGTAGCGTGGGAGTGTTCTGTGACATGATCTCCGTGTGAAGCTGGAACAATTGTGGGGTTTCATCACTATCATGGCACTCAGGGTTGCTCACTGCTTAATGCTCCCTTCCAGACCCAAGAGCCTGGGTGCCCAATTTTGACCACTTGACAACCTATTCTATTTTAAAGCACTGTGGGAGAGGTTTGAGGGTGGCTGTGTGCGGAGGCAAGGATTCTGGGTACCTTTTGCTGTGTTTGTGTTGGCTGAGGCAGTGGTGGTTGCTCTGTGGTTCCCATTGGCAGTTCAAACCGAGGGCTGGTTTAGATGGAAACAAGAAAATTGATTCTCAAATCATATGCCAACATTTTATCATCAGCTCAGTCAAGTAACTCCAAACAACAAAACATTCAGCCAGTTAAATCTGGCTCACAGGAAACAGACCTCCCCCTCCCCACTTCTCTTTACATATGTGTAGCATATCCCTCTGCCTCCTGGAATATAAATCCATGTGATTCCACTGCACTGATGGCTCCTAATCACCATGCCAGTCTTACTGGGAACTCCCTGGAGAGGCCCTGCCCCATATCATAGACTGGTTTGGGTGGGAAGGGATCTCAAAGCTCCCACAGTTCCATCCCCCCTGCACAGGCAGGAACACTTTGCACTATCCCAGGTTGCTCCAAGCTCCATCCAACCTGACCTTAGACACTTTCAGGGATGGGGCAGCCACAGCTTCTCTGGGCAACCTGTGCCAGAGCCTCTCCACCCTCACAAGGAGTAATTTTTATCTAATGCCTAATCTAAACCTACTCACTTTCAGTTTGGAACCATTCCCCCTGTCCTGTCACTACATACTCTTGTAAATACTTCCTCAATCCTCAAATCAGTAAAAATTTGGCCCAACTAAACACTGGCAAATCTCCAAACCATTGGGAAGCACGGGAGCACCCTCATTTGACATGCACCAGACCACAGAGGAAACACAAGGCTGCAGAGTAGGCCTGGAGCATACTCACTGCATGAATTTACAGGCAGGCCCCTCTGGACAGAATCCTACCAGGTAATTCACACAAATGACTCTCCGAGTGTGCCGATGTCTGCAGAGGGGACCTGCAACACAAAGCTCAGCAGTTCACATCCCATACATCCATATCCCAGCTCACCCACCAGCAGAGTATGCAAAGATGGAACAGCAACACTCCACCCTTGATCTCCAGCCACAGGAACAGCAACTGTGGGAGGCACATACCGTGTTTACAGAAGCCTCTGTCATACCAGGGACAGTCTTTGATCTTCGACTCCGGGTCAATGTGCAAGAATGGACATTCTTTGTTACTGCATTCCCCTGTACCAAAGGCAAGCACACTTCTCAGTCAATTGTGCAGGCTTGAGATCCACATGACTCTCAAAACATTACGTGGATCATGTGGCTCCCACAGAGCTGTTACCAACATTTGTAAGTTCAGGCACAAGTCTCACTGCCTGCCTTAACCTCCAGGAAGAGCTCCAAGGACTCAGCCCTGGTGAGCCAAGTTCTACCAGACTTGATTATTTATGTTTTTAAAAACAATGGGGGAACTAAATTTGAAAGAGCAGTCATGGTAACAAAACTCAAACATTTGGTGCACTACAAGTGTGGAGAAACTACAAATGGCACACTAAACTCAATCCAAAGAAACCTGTAAGACTGTAGGGTTCTGGCACCAAGCTGCCTCATTATGTCCAGATCTCCAGAGCTGGAAAGCAAGTGCACAAAAGTTTTGCATCCCCATGCCCCCTGCTGCTCATCAGCTCCCCAAAATCAGGGTCAGGCAAAGACCAGCTGCTCAGCCTACTCATCTCATACCCCCAAAAATGAACCTAAGGCAAAAAAAGCAGTAAAACCAGCAGTTACCCCCTCTTCCTGCAAGAGACAAGCAGTCAAGTGAAGACATATACAATACATCACAAATCTATGTGGATAACAAGGTGAAGCAGATCTCGAAAAATGTCAATCTAACATCAGACACAGCAGAATGCAGTGCTCTGAGGAGAGATCTTCTTTGGACTCCCACACCTGTAAGGAAAGCTAAGCATGAGCTACCTACCAAATTTGGAGTAGAAGTAACACTCAGGCATCTTGGTCATGTCATACTCGTGCAGGAACTCGCACTGGTCTCCCTTTTTGCACAGTCCTCGTAGCCAGTGTTTACAAACAACTGTCTTTTCCCCACTGATGTGTCGGAATGGGCACATGCCTCCTGGGGAAGGATGGGTGGGACAAGGAGAAGGGGAAAAAAAGCCAGTTAAAGTATGTCACACAGGGCAAGAGCTACACCCCTGCAAGAGGGGTTTCAGAAGGCATCACCGATGATTTCAGCCTTAAGTGGTAACAGCAAAACAGGGAGCTCCAGAGCAGCCTTGTGTTACCCTCTCATGAGCTTCATAACAAAGTCTCCAGCTCTTAATCCTGGCAGCTACAAACCACAGCAACTAAGAGGCAGATCCACAGCAGAGTCTGCTTGTGGCAAGTTCAAACCTTCCTTTAACAGTAGCTTTGCTTATTTAGTTCCCAGCTCCCTTAAAAAGTACCATAATTTCCCAATTCCTGCAGTTATTCCAACATCCTTCACTTTTATCCTCTATCTAAGTTATCCCCTCAGCTTTATAAAACAAGAACACTATAAACAGTGCTGGGAAAACTATTTTCACCCTCCACCCCGTGAAGATGGGTGTCTTATCCAATATTCCATACAACTTGCCTTTTCCACATGCCGCCTTTAAAAAAAACTCACAGACAGCTGCGCCCGATTCTGTGGAGAGAACAACATTATTTATTTTAAGAAAGCTTCATGGCAATTTTTACAATACTTCCCGCTCTAGAAAGAAAATCTGATTTCCAGCATCAAGAGGAAAGTAACATATTCGTTTGGAGAATTTACTTTCCTGCAGAAGTTCCTTGTTAAAGCCTGGCGCTCAAAAATATCTGTTTCCTTCTTGAGGCACACCTAAGGGGAATTTGCAGAGATTTGGAGGTGCTTGTTTTGCTTTTCTGCTGTTTAAGTTATTGACTGGGTTTTCCTCTGCTATTAAGTTAGTCATATCACAGAATATCCTGAGTTGGATGGGGATCATTGAAGTCCAACTCCTGAACCTTGTATTTGTCATCATGGCATTAAAAGTCTTACATTTCTTTACCAGAACTACCTGAAACAACCATTAGCATGTTATCCCTTGCTGATCCTGACAAAATGGAACACTCAAGGGAGTTAAACACAAGTTTAGTAGCTCAGCCAGATAAATTCAGCAAACTATGAGTCTCCTGAGTCCATGTCAGACTGAAGGAAAAGATCTAGAGTCAGCCACGGATATACCTAGATGATGACTCTTCCCATCGAAATGCCTCATCTACCAAAAGGGAATGAAAAAAGAAATATAAAGTACTGTGAAGGAGAGTGATGTTTATTCACGGTAACATCTCAACTTTTGTTTTCCAGCCTGGCTGGCAGTAGAAAACAAAAACATCTGGGTTATAACAGAAACCTCACGGGGAAAGCAGATGTTGGGTGGATCTATGGATAGGACCTGAGGAAGACGCTCAGATAGATCCCTGGAATCCTCCCAGGCACACCAGCCCTGCCCAGCCCACCCTCGTCGGCCCCACGGCCCCGGCCCGAGCAGCCCGCGGAGGAGAGAGCCCACACGCACTGTCCATGCCAGGGAAGGGAAGCGGCTGTGCCCCCAGCTGCTGCTCCACGGCCAGCTCCAGGTCGAACGTGATGTGGTCCACGCTGGCGATGAGCTCTTGCATGGTGGCAGCTGGGGGCCGCCGACAACGGGAAGGTAGGGGCGGAATGGTGGCGGTGTTGGTAGCG
>WBMY01017065.1:29920-50362 GCA_013397315.1 Donacobius atricapilla
GATCCGAGGGGGTCCCGCCCCGGGGGGGCCCCGGGGCTCCAAACGCGGCTCTTTGATGTGGCTCCGGCCGCGCCGCGGTTTGGGTGTTCCGGAGCGGGCACCGACTTGCTCCTGGTGTGATTCAGGAGCGGGGAGCAGGCACTGCCGGCCTGTCACGGCTCAGCAGGATCCACCCAGAACCTTCTCCACATGCAGCATCTGCATAATGGGCTCTTGCAAACCCCGGGCACACACGTTCAAAACCAGCCCTCCTCATTCCTCTTCCCTGCAGTTGGCTCCGTTTTATTTTATCGGCATTTCCCAGCCTTTATCACCAAACTGATTCCTTGCTTACATTTTATTTAAGCGCTTCATTTTGGGTCCATTTGCACAGTGATAGGAGATGAGGCTGAAGCTTTCACGTGGTTTTAGTGAAGGCAAAGAACTGTGGTGGTTATAGCCCCATTTTTCATATTTAAGTGCTGTGTAACTTCAGGATTTCCTGCTCTTTCTTTCATTGTACAGATATAGATATTTGACTCAAACCTTTTGCTTTTTGGAAGAAGGGGGGTCTTTGGTTGCTTTCCCCCCAAGTCAGTGGGAGTTGTTGCATTGGCAGAAGAGTGGACTTTGGCACTCATTGTTATAAAAGGGAGGGACATTAACCAGCTACTAATAAATTTTTTTACAGGATTATTTCTGATTAATTTCCCTTTTTTCCCCCCTAAAACTTTGATTTTAAAAAGAAGAGATTGCGTCAGTATCATTCCATTCTCTTTCATGCAAATTCCTTAATTAGGCTGTTTAAAGCTGAAGACAGATGTGTTTGAACGTGGGCCTGCCTGGGCACCACTGGGATTTGCTGCAGGTAAAATCTGCAAGCGATTCTATTTTAAAAGTGCTTCCCAGAGGTGGAGAAGAAGTGTTATCCCTGTTTTCAGATGGGAAAACTGAGGCACAGAGCTGGTCAGTGGCAGGTGTTGGACCAGCTCCCCGTGTTGGATGTGAAGTGTGATCTCCCTGTGGGAGCAGAGCCCCGTCCCTGCACTGTGCTGAGCTCCCATGGGCTTCATTCTTCCATTTGGGTTTTTTTTTTAGGCTTTTAACGTAAAATAATTTCTCTTTAGTTACCTCTCCCCCTTATCACCACTGTTTCTTGGCAGTAATGGGCAGTTTGTGTTCCTTGGTGCTGAGCCCAGTGTGGAATTCTGGAGCAGCTGGCAGAGGAGCCTGGCCCTGGCTGGGCTGGGAGCACAGTTTGGTTATTTAGGGGTTGGTGTGTCACAGATGTCACCGTTGTTCCATTTGGGGTGATGTCATGTGCTGGGCAGTGAGGTAATGTCTCCCCAGGAGCATTCCCATGGCAGATCTCCTTCCAGAGGGGGTCAGTGTTCCCATGTGGGATGGCTGAGAACAAGCAGAAAACACCTGTCTGGCTGCACCAAAGCTTTTGGTTGTGCTTCGGGTTTGAGAGCTCATGAGCTTCCCCAGCTGAATCCAGGGAAAAGAATTTGGTCTCAAAAGACATTTCCCCGTTTCTTTTGGAAAAATATCATGGGAGTTTCTGTAAAGTTTCACAGCGGGGTTTTGGGACAGAACTAAGGCATTGTGAGAGTTTGTCTGTGCTGAGCCAGGAGAATTGGTCAGAAAATGTTGGATCTCTAAGGCTCCCAGTGCCTCGCAGTCCAACAGCGCACAGTGAGAGAGCAGGGGGAGATCTCCCATGGATCCCACACAGTGCCAAGGAGGGAGGGATGATCCCTCATCCCTCCCCACCACGGTAAGGTTCCCATTGCCCTTGGCAGGTGGAGGGGGAAGGATGAGAGAGACCCAGTGTTTCCTGCTCCTTCCATGGGACTTCAGGACTCCTGCAGTGGCAGAGAGCTGCCTTGCCAGAGTCGTTTGCTTTTTGCCAGTCTCCCTCATTCAAGGCTCTGGATTGGCTCTATCCAATTTGCTTCCCAATTCTTTGAGCTGGAAGAACATAACCAGAGCAGTGGCTTGAAGGGAGCACTCATGGCTTCAGCAGTTCATTAATCAACAGAATTTAGAACTTAGGGCAGTGCCAGCCACAGTGACTGCCCTTCTTGATTCCTGGAGCTTGTTTTTATTTTTCCTCATAAAGCAGTAAAACATGGAGGCTCCTTTTAGTACTTCTTCAGCTCACATTATAATTCCCAAAGCTTTTGTCCAGTTAGCTTCCTATTTTCTCCTGGCACAGGAGAGGAGAGGTTAAGGAGCCAGGCTTGTTGGAATGTTGGTTGTAACCACAGGAACACCTCCAGTGCAGGAAACTGGGATCTGCAGTGGGACTGAGCATCCCTTGCCAGCCTGGGAAGGGAGTTGGAGAGGCCATGAGTGCAGGCAGGGAAGGGTGATGTCAATAATCCAAATTCTCTGTGCGTCTCACCTAAAAATCTTGGAGCATTTCACCAGGTTCAGTGAGGGGGGTTTGTTGTTTAGGGTCTGTCAGAAGAACTATTTTGGTTCGTCCTATCCACACCTAAAAAGGAAGGAGTGCTGCAGGAGGAGCAGACCTTTCTGGAGGTTACCACTAAACCATTTGTTATTGTTTTGTGCAGGTAGAAAAGGAGGCCACAAAGGCCGAGCAAGGCAGTACACGAGCCCTGAGGAGATTGATGCCCAGCTCCAAGCAGAAAAGCAAAAGGCAAGGGTATGTGTTTGCTCCTTTGTGTGCTTTCTGTCCTAATTCCTGCCTTATCCAGCCTGGTTATTTGCTGCTCAGGAGCAATGGCAGCTTGGCCAAGTGCTGCAGATCATTCCAGCAGTGATCACAGTAGGGATCCCAAATATCTCCAGCTGGAGAGACTGCAGGGTGTCGCCCAGTCTGGTTCCTGAGGCCTGGGATACCACCCAGAGCAGCATTTGAAGGTTAAAGGATGGGGGAGCTGATTACACTGCAGCTCTGGAGATCTATTCTCCCCATATTTCATCATTCCAGCCTCCAGTGTCAGCTCATTTGTTCTGCAGCTTGGCTTTGGAGAGCAAGGGCCCCATCTTGACATGTTATTGTATGTTGAAATTACTGTATTTGCCCTCTTTCTAGTGTAGATTTTTGAACCAAACTCTTTTGACTTCTTGCTGGACACATGATTTTCTTATTTGTCTCTGACTTGCAGGGAGAGATAACAGAGTTTTCTGGTGTGGGGCCTCTTGTGGGTGTGTTTCTGTGCCCCACCAGTGGATTGTGACAGCTCCCCCCACTTCCACCACCACCTGACTGCTGTCATAAAAGCCTTGGCTGCTTTTTGGGGCTCTTGCTCTCTTTATTCCCAACTTATCACAGCTCCAGTATTTTTCTGTGACTTTCAGAAAGTGCTGCCTCAGCCCAGATACACAATTCCAGCTGAGGCCTCACAGCACTGACCACAGGAGGATAATTACAGCTCGTGTAGGAAGTCTTGGTGAATACCTCTGAGATGACTCTCTCAAGCAGTTCTGAGCCATGTGTTGAGTCCTTTTTAATGTTTTGTCCAGCTGGAACTGGAGATGATTGTTTGGTTTGCTGCTTAGCCACATATTCCAGCTTTGTGTTGGATTTCTTCTTCCAAAGTGTGACTCCTCTTGGTTAGTTTCTGATTTCCCCCTTCTTGGTTTCGTGCCGTATTTCCAAATTCTGAAACCACTTATGAGTCTCATCCTGTTTTCCAAAATAATTCCAACTCCTACCAGTGTGATGTCATTCACAAACTGTGTAAGTGTTCTCTGCTTCCATGTTGTTAATAAAAATACTGGCTGGAAATGGAACAGAAAAGCAGGACCACTTGAAAAGTGTCTTGTTTTGCAGCAAACCAGAGAACTTCTCTTTGAGAAGGATTTATTTTTTGTGGTAATCCATGTCACATAGTGATGGTTACATCTAACGCTGATTTATTAAGGAAAGCTTAGGAAAACACCTAGAATTAACAAAATTACTCCTCTGACTGTTCCTTGCTCATCCACTTTGCTGATTGTTTGATGAAAGATGTTGGTAGGGTAAAATAAGTTGTTCACACCCAGGCGAGTTCTTCTTATGATTCAGAAATTAATTCCCAGGCTTCTGACTGGTGGAAGCTGTGCTAAAAGGGCTGTAATTCCTTGGATAATAATGTTTTGGTTGATTTTTCTCCTCTAGGTGTTTTTATTTATCCACACTCAGGATGGGACCCAGCTCTAAGTTGCATCCATGTAGTTTCCAGTTTCTGAGGTAGCGTGCACTGGAAACCCAGGCCAGAATTCTTCTGGAGAGCTTTCTTCTGGGGAAAGTAAAGTGCCAGTGGTGTCGTTTAGAGTCATTTTCCTGTTAGAGGGAACAGCAGAGTTGTTTGGAGGTGATGCTGCTGCTGAGGAAGAGCTCTCATTCTGTGACAGCCAAACCCCTTTGGTGGCACGAGGCCACGTCAGGAACAGCAGTGCTCAGAGCTGTCCCTCATCCTTCCAAAATCCCATTTAAGAGCTGGGTTTGGGATTTTTAGTGACATACATTTCCTCTAATTTCCTCTGATTTTGTAGGAAGAGGAGGAACAAGAAGAAGGAGGTGAAGGAGCAACAGGGGACCCTAAAAAGGAGAAGAAATCTTTAGATTCAGATGAGAGTGATGAAGATGATGAGGATTATCAGGTACTGCATTCTCAGGGCACTTAATGCACCTAATACTTGGGCTGGGTGGGAGATGCACACTCTGGATTCTGAGCAGAGCTAGCTAGAGTGTATTTTTTATAGAACTACTTTTAGAAGCCAAAAAATGCTCACTTGACAGCATTTTGCCCTCAGAATGAAAACTTGTGAATATTTACAAATTAAATACAAAGGCAACGAGATTTTTACAAAAGCTGAAGGTGCCTTAGTTTATAAATGGTTTTATTGGTTAGCAGTAAAACCTTGACTTGTGCTTTTGGGATGTGTTTGGGGAGCTCTGGTACAACCAGAGCTGGGTGTGAGAGCTCCTCAACCTCCTTCTCGTTCTTGACCCGCAGCAAAAGCGCAAAGGAGTGGAGGGGTTGATAGACATAGAGAACCCCAACCGTGTCATTCAGACAACCAAAAAGGTCACTCAGCTGGACCTGGATGGACCCAAGGAGCTCTCACGACGAGAGAGGTGAGTGTTCCCCGCTGCACCCCTGGAGTTTCAGCCTTGCTGCTGGCAGCAGCTCGATGCAGGGAGGTGTTTCCCCTGCTCTGTGTCAGTGTTTCAGGGAGGCCCTTAGAAGAGTGGTGCTGCCTAAAGCAGGAACTGAGCAGCAGCAAACTGGGCTCACTGTGCTTAAAATGTGGTTCCTTAGAAACTTCACAGGAGTTATCTGTCCTCTGGGAGCAGCTGTCACTATCAGGGCAGCCTGCCCTGGTGCTCTGAGAGAAAGGGATTTAGGCATTTCCTTTCCTAAGGTTTTATGCCAAAAATCAGACCTGAGAACATACTGCTGTGAAAGGGATTTAGGCCATTCCTTTCCTGAAGTTTTATTCCAAAAATCAGAACAGAAATCCGTTTACCAGATGTCACCTTGAATCCACTTTAATCTCACTGCAGAAGGTGCCCTGGTGACAGGTAGCAGTTTCCCAAATTCCAGATATTTTGGTGAAATTTTTGTCTGGGCAGATGAATAACCTGAAAACGAAGGTTTAATCTTCTAGTTTCAATTAGCAATGGTGAAGTTTGGAAGGGAAGGTTTAATTTTTTTTATTTGGGATAGATTGCTTCAGCAGAAGGACACCTTTGAGGGTAGAGCTGGGAAAAACATGTCAGAGTTCTTGTGGTGTGGGGCTAATTTCATTTGATCTCCCTGTATGTCTGAGTGTCTTTACTTAATTAAGGGAAGGTAGAAATAATCTCTCACCTCACTCCTGTTCAATCCCTGCAAATAGACAGAACCTGTGCTTGAAAACTGGTGAAGTTTGGGGGTTTTTCCTGGTTGGAAAGCCCTGCTCTGCCAGTTCCATGGGCTTGCCTGAATACTCAGGTGATCGGTGTCTTTCCTTTGGGCAGAGAGGAAATAGAGAAGCAAAAGGCAAAAGAAAGATACATGAAAATGCACCTAGCTGGGAAAACAGAGCAAGCCAAGGCAGACCTTGCCCGATTAGCCATCATTCGGAAGCAAAGGGAAGAAGCTGCCAGAAAGAAAGAAGAAGAAAGAAAAGGTTAGAGAATCATTAATCATATTCTCCTACCTCTCCATGCTGTGGCTGCAGTGCCAAGGGGCACACATCGCTCATCTGAGCCTCTGTGGTGTTGCTGAGTGTCATCAACTCCCCTCAGCAAAGCCAGGCTCAGCTGTTTCCCTCTCATAAAGTTCTTGTTTTATAAACAAGAACTTGGACACCAGAGCAGGAAAAGAGAGAGGGGAATTGCCCTTGATACCCATCTTGTCCCCTGCCTCCCAGGCAGTGCTGGCTCCAGTTTGGGGGTTTAGCAGGCTCCTTGTGTGGGTGATTTATCTGCTTTGCACATGGGGATCTGAACTGCCCAGGGAGTTCACAGCACTCCTTCCCTTCCTGGCCTGTCCCCAGGAGGTGTGAACCAGAAGTCTGGACACGGCTCCTTGGTGGCTTCCACAGAGAGATTTGGGCATCAGGGTCATTTGTGGGCACCTGGAGAGAGGCCGAGGATAGAAGGGATCATACAAGAGGAGCTGTGCCTCTTACCTCTGAGGAATTGGTGGGAAGGGAGGGATTTTTTTCCATTTCCCAGCTGGCAGGATTCTGATCCCCAGGGCTGCCAACCCACCCCCCGTCCCTGATGTGCAGCATCAAATGATGGAACTGTTGTTTTCCTCCCCAGCAAAAGACGAAGCGGCCATGGCAGGTAAAAGACTGCAGTCACTATCCCTTAACAAGTAAGAACAGGCCATGCAAGAGGAGGAAGCACCAGGGAACTGTGCCTGGTCCTGCCGGGAGCTCTGCCGTGTCGCCTTCCATCGATGCCACGCAGGGCGTCCTGCTGCCTTGGCCTCACCTCCACCTCCAAAAGACACTGACGATGTGTTTGTCCTCATCCTGGCACAGATTTCCATTTGGGGTTAGGGGCAGCTGCTCTCTGCAGTGCAGAGCTGTGCTGGACAGCAATTCCCTGTAACAGTTCGGAAACATGAATGTTTTTGCTGTTTTTAGGATCAAGAACTTGTAGACGGTGGGGAGGGGGGCAGGGTGGGAGGGAGCTGTGTGGGAGGGGAGGTGCTTCAAATCCTAGATTGCAAGAAAATAGATTGTGGGGTCATTTTGGGGTGGGGCATGGGGTGGGGAACTGACTTGGTGTGAAATCCCAAAGGATAATGTCTCTGAGGAATCTAGTTGGCAAAGAGCCCATCAAATTTTGCTGCAGGGCGTTGCAGTATAAGCTGGGAGCCTGACTTCATGGACATCTGGAGTGCCGTTCCTTCCCGGATTCATCCCTCCTTCCTTGCAGCCAGTCTCCCCTTTTCCCTCCTCTTCATTTTCTTTTTCTCCTCCTTATTAGGGATAGTGCCAGTTTTTAACCACATCATCCTTTGTTTAAAGGAGAAAAACATTGATTGTGTCAGATCCGGATGGGAAAAAAAACCCAAAAAGCGCAAAAAAAAAAACCAAACAAAAAAACTTGATCAAGTTTAAAAACCATCAAGAGAACTTGTATATTTGGCTGATTAAACTGTAAGTTATCAGAACTGCTGTGGCCTTGTGTGTGTGTGAAGGGCACAGCTGGGGGCGTCCTGGGGGAGGCTCAGCTGCAGCTGAGGGCTGCTGGTTGTGGTGTGGAGTTCAGCTCCGGGTTCAGGAGCTCCGTCAGCACACAGCCTGGAGGGAAAAAGCTTTTCCTGCTGATTCTGATGGATGTCTTGCACAATCTGTTTACCACGGTGGAGGAAACAGTTACCCTCGGGCCACTGTCTGGCCTAGTCCCCTGTCAGAAGGGCAGTCACCGCACTGTCACCTCCTCTCAGATGTCTCTGGAGGAGATGCTCCAGCCTGCTGTGCCCCAGGGGCCCTGGCGCTCCTGCTGCCAGCCTGCTCAGGGGCACCAGTGCTTCCCAGACTGGCTTCCCAAAGGTTGGAGGAGATCCAGCCCCGGGGCGCGGGGCACTGGGAGTCACTGGGAGAAGGGTTGCAGCAGTGGAGGTGAAGGGTGACAAATGGGATTTGTTCCGTGTCACCCTGGCTGCAGGCACTTGGGCACGAGGGTGTGACACAGGACTGTGCCCCAGGGAATGTCACCGTGAGCTGCTGGCTCAAACCACAGCTCAGACCAAGCCGAGATTTGGGATAGGAAATCTCCTCAGGGAGCTGTGGGAGATGAGCAAGTGCTGCCAGGATCGGTGCCGGTGCTGTCAGCTCCAAGAGGGAGGAACTGAGGTGGTGGGGACGGCCTGACACGGGAAGTTTGGGTGATCCTTGGAGCACAGGGAGCTGGATGGGCAGGACAGAGGGAGTTTTTGGACTGATGCCTGGAATAGAGCGGGGTAAGAGCCACAGGGGCCGAGGGTTGAGGCTTGTGCACGCATGGAAATGGGTGGAAAAATCTCCGATTAACGCCTCCGACTGACAGGGCTGGAGCAGGATGCAAATGTCACTGTCCCTCTGCCAGGCTCTGCTCCCTTCCCAGGCCATGGGCGGTGTTGGGACTGATCTGCTCCTGAGATAAGAGGCTGGGAAGGCACAGGATTAGTTGGGCAGCCCAAGGTCCCTGAGCTGGCTCCAGGTTTGGGAATTGCCCACCTGATGGGACTTTACCAGGGAACTCAGAGAATGGGAACCCTGTGCTCCCTGGCCACTTCCATCCTCTGCCCTCCCTTTTCCCTAACACCAGTCCTCTTTTGAAATGGTGCTGAAGCAGGGAAGGGGAAGTGACATTCCCCTTATCCCCACAATCCCAATTCACCCTCAGCACTGGTGGCAGAGAGGACGTGACCACCTGTGGTCATGATCTGCCCTGATCACACCTGTGTTTGCACTGAACTTGTTCTAAAAAAGTGCAAAAAAACACCCCCATTTTGATTTATCCAGGAAAATCCTTTATTTACTATTTCTCCCAGCAATGTATGACCAGCATCGGGAAGGATGGTAACAAAAACGGTAAGAAAAAAGGCTTTCCTTGTCTGGGAACAGCCACCAGGGCTGGCTGGCAGCGGGGACAGGCACTGGTGGCATCGTGGCCGGGTCGTGTGGCACAGGGGGGTGGCAAAGGGCAGCAGGCAGGGGCAGAGCAGGGGCAGCTGGAAGCCGGGATGCCCTTCCCTGACGGCTCCTTCATTTGATCTTGAGATCTTTCAGCGCCGACTCCAGGCTCTGAAATGAAACAGGAGGGTGTTCGTCAGATCTTCGCTTCCCACAGAAACTGGAGGTGGCTGGGGCATTGAAAGGGGGGAACTGGGATGGAAGATGGTTCAACACTGGGTACTCCCAGCCCGAGGGCTCCCCGGGGATTCCTTACCTTGACATCCCAGATGCTCATGCCCCCGTCCATCCCCGTGGTGCAGAACTGGGAGCACTTGTCCTTCCCGCCTGTCAGCACTGAGATCTGGCTGTGGGTGCAGAGAGGGAGCAGGAATCAGTCCCGGCGCTGAGCCCCTGGAGCTGCCTGGCAGCCAGGGGTGGGAGTGGGGCTGGGCCTCTTCATCTCCTCCACCAGTGCAGGAGAGCACTGGGGATAGACAGGGGTGCTCCAGGACTGTCCCAGCTTTTGGGATTAGACCTCTCATCTCCCCTTCCCATATGCAAGGATGCTCTGGGGATACCCAGGGATGCTTGGGAATACCCTGGAAAACTCAGGGATACCCAGGGCTGTCGCAGCTCCTGGTGTTGGAGCCTCAGTCTCTCCCTCCCACTCGCCGGGATACTCAGGGACATTCCGGGGATATCCAAGGATGCTCCAGGGCTGGACAGCAGCACACCCAGGGGATGCTCAGGGATCATCTTCCCCACGCAGCTCCTGAGGTGACCCCAAGGCTGTCCCTCTCTGCCCTCGCCCCAGCCCACACCTGATGCTGTTCTTGTGCAGGGTGTCCAGGGTGGCGTTGGCCGTGTCCGAGCTCGCTTTCTTGTCCAGGTTCTGGAAGCGCTCGCGGGCGGTGAGGCCGCGCTGGGAGCTCTGCTTGGGGACATCCAGCTTCCCCCCGAAGGCCAGGGTCCCCTGGCTCTCCTCGTAGGTGAACAGCATCGGGCAGCAGTCGTGGCCCTGGGGAACAAACCTGCCCTGCTCAGCACGCTCCGGCCGGCTCCAGGCACAGCACCCCCCGTGCCCCCGCGCGGACTCACCGCGGCCACCAGGCTGTTCTCGGTGATGAAGGTGACAGCCAGCAGGGGCAGCGTCTCGGTGCACAGGGAGGCAACACTGCCGGGGTGAACAACGAGCTGAGCTTCAGCCTCAGTGCTGAGACCGGCACAGCTCATCACACGGGGGAACCCCCCAAGGGGAGACACCACCTCCTCCACCCGTGGTGGTCTGGGGATCTTCCAAGGGTGTCCCAGGTCCCAGGGCTGAGCCCTCTATGACCCACACCCATGTACAGGGATGCTCAGGGGATACCCAGGGATGCTCAGAAGTACTCAAAGGGATACTCCAGGGATGCTCAGGGATACTCAGGGATGCTCCAGGGCTAACCTGGCTCCTGAGGCTGAACCCTTCCATCTCCCCCACCCACGTGCTGGGACACTGGGATTGCTCTTGTCCCAACCCAACCCAGATACTTCCATCCCCGTGTTGGTTTGGGGGTCAACCCCTGCTGCCACCCCCAGCACAGCCTCCCTCAGACCCCCAAGCCCCCTCCTGTCCCCAGCCCTGCTTACGCCATCTTCTTGCCGGCGTCGGCGAGACACAGGGTGCTGTCGTGGCTCACCCAGGCCACACGGGAGCCACTGGCTGAGAAGCAGATGCTGTGCACCCACCCACAGCTGCTGCTCGACTCGAACATCAGCTCCCCAAAGGGCATCTTGGAGCCCCAGGGCGTGGGGCTGGGCCGTTCCTCCACCTCCTTGATGTAGGCCGAGAAGATCCTGGGAGGGGGAGAACCTTGCCATGTGTCCCTGTCACAGGACCTGTGCCACCTTCATCCCTGCCCCTTGCCTCAACTGTGTGACGCAGTTTCCATGGCAGAGCCTGTGGGGTGCCCCCTTACCTCCCACGGGTGCTGTATCCCTGGGATGGTCCCTAAACTTCCCTGCATCTCCCCTGTGCTCCATTCCCTGCCCCGAACAGCACCTGGGGTGAAGCCTGCCCCCCAACCCATCCTTGGGGGTCCCCCTGCATGAGGCCCCCCAGTCCCTCAGGCCCTGCTCCCCACCTGCACTTGAAGTCACAGGAGCCAGCAGCCAGGAGGACGTTGTTGGGGTGCCAGTCGAGGCTGAGCACCGTCGAGCGGATGGGCTTCTTGATGTGCTTGCAAACCCACCTGTGTGGAGAGGGGGTGGCAGCAGAGGGGCAGCATCACCATCCCCAGAGCTCCCCGGGATTTTGGGGAGCTGCCTGATGTTGGTCACAGCTCCAAGTGCCCCACGAGCTGCCCTGGGCCACCATCCTGCAGCATCAGCTCGGGCATGGGGAGTCCATCCCTCCGTTTTCCCATCTGTCTCCACCTCCTCCATTCTCTTATTTCCCAATCCATCCCTCCCTCCATCCCCCCTCTTCTTCCCTCAGGCCAGGCCCACCGGGGCCGTGCCAGAGCCTCACCAGTCATTCTCCTGCTCAAAGTAGCAGATGGAGATGAGGCGGGAGCCGCTGCCCACAGCGAACTTGTTCTCCTTGGGGGACCACTTGACGCAGCGGGCGGCGCGGTTGATGCGCAGGATGACCAGGGTGGGCTTCCAGACGTTGCCCTTGAGGGTCCACACGTAGGCGTTGCGGTCGGTCCCGCACGTCACCAGCCGGTTGCTCTCCGGGGCCCAGTCGATGCCTGGAAGGCAGAGGGGGATGATGGAGGCCCAGGGAGCCACGTGGGAATGGGGAGGGGGCACTCAGGGCTGGGGGATGTCTGAAGGTGTGGCTGTTCTGGGTGGTCTCTGCTCCACGGTTCCTCTTTGCCCCACACCAGCCCTTCCCATCCCTCCCACCTCAGAGCATTCCATGTCAACCCATCCCATCCCATCTCTCATCCACCCATCCATCTCATTCCACCCCATCCCTTCCCATGCCTCCCACACCGTTCCATTCNGCCGCTCACACCGTTCCATTCCATCCCAACCCCCCTCTCCTATATATCCATCATCCATCCATCCCTCATTCCACCCTACCCCATCCCTTCCCTTCCCATCCATCCCACATCATCCCAATCCATCTCACCCCACTTCTCCCATCCATCCATGTCCCTTCCCATCCCTCTCCATCGNTTCTTCCCTCAGGCCAGGCCCACCGGGGCCGTGCCAGAGCCTCACCAGTCATTCTCCTGCTCAAAGTAGCAGATGGAGATGAGGCGGGAGCCGCTGCCCACAGCGAACTTGTTCTCCTTGGGGGACCACTTGACGCAGCGGGCGGCGCGGTTGATGCGCAGGATGACCAGGGTGGGCTTCCAGACGTTGCCCTTGAGGGTCCACACGTAGGCGTTGCGGTCGGTCCCGCACGTCACCAGCCGGTTGCTCTCCGGGGCCCAGTCGATGCCTGGAAGGCAGAGGGGGATGATGGAGGCCCAGGGAGNGGCCCAGGGAGCCACGTGGGAATGGGGAGGGGGCACTCAGGGCTGGGGGATGTCTGAAGGCATGGCTGTTCTGGGTGGTCTCTGCTCCACGGTTCCTCTTTGCCCCACACCAGCCCTTCCCATCCCTCCCACCTCAGAGCATTCCATGTCAACCCATCCCATCCCATCTCTCATCCACCCATCCATCTCATTCCACCCCATCCCTTCCCATGCCTCCCACACCGTTCCATTCCATCCCAACCCACCTCTCCTATATATCCATCATCCATCCATCCCTCATTCCACCCTACCCCATCCCTTCCCTTCCCATCCATCCCACATCATCCCAATCCATCTCACCCCACTTCTCCCATCCATCCATGTCCCTTCCCATCCCTCTCCATCGCTCCCATCCCATCCATCCTACCCCTCAGCTGGACACAACCTGCTCCATTCTCCTCCACCTCTGCACAGCCCCCATCCGATGGGTGCCAGTGCCACAAGCAGGGCTGGCAGCAGCTCTGGGACAGCCCCACCCACCATGCGTGTCCCTGTCCCCTCTGCCAGCCAGGACTCACCTGTCACCTGCCCGTTGTGCTCCTTCAGCTCATGGACTTTGCTCCACTTGGCCCCATCCTTGCGGTAGATGTGAACCTCGTGGTTGTTGGGGCACAGGGCGATCTCTGGGGGTGACAGTGGCCGGGGCAAAGCCCTCCCCTGGGTCACAGGCTCTGCAGGGCCAACCAGCACCCACCCACCCCTTCCTGGGCTCCAGGTCCCCGCTGAGCCCCAGCTGCCTGGGGGGGTCCCACCAAGCCCCCCAGTGCTGGTCCTGCACTGCCCTGATGCTGTAACTTGTCCCTGTGGGAAGGGAGAACCCCGCACCCGGAGCCCGGTGTCCTCCCTTCCCTACAGTGTGGTCCCACGGGGCTGGTGGGGTCAGACGGGACAGGACGGGATAGGACGGGATGGAACGGGACGGCTGCGGGTGCAGAGTTCCCAAATCCAGCCCCATCCCGCCCCGCCTGCCGCAGCAGAGAAAGCCCTTTTTGTTCTCCCACATCCCCCGGGCCGCGCTCGGGAAATGCCATCGGCCGTGAATCACCCGGCTCCGCTCCGTGCCCACCCCTCCCCTGCCGGTGCCCCGGGGCCGGCCGCTGCGCTGGCAGCCCCGTGCCAGGCTCTGTCCCGGCAGTGGCACGGGGGGCACGGGGCAGTGTGCTGTCCCAGCCCCCAGATCTGCCCAGGGCAGGATCTGCTTCCCCAAACCCAGCCCAGCTCTGCCCCGCCCCGGAGCGTCGCCCACCACGGGGATGCTCAGCCAGGATGGTGCCTGGGGATGTCCCCGGGAATTTCGGGGTGCCCCGGGCGTACTCACGGGTGCGGTCCTTGTTCCAGGCATGGCAGCTGATGGGCTCCAGCAGGAAGCTGTGGTAGGCCATGGCTCACGGGCTGGGGACAGGGAGAGACCCCCAGGCTGTCAGCATGTGCTGCCATAGGGACAAGACCCCAACTCCCAGCCCCACAGAATGATTCCTCAGTCCTGTATTGCAGCCCACCATCTCTCTCCTCTGCTGGGGAGAGGGTTTTCCTGAGGATTTCCAAGCTCAGAAACTTCCATTTCCAGGACCTTCTAAACCCTGCTGCCCTGCTGGAGGAATTTTCGGGGCAGGAGCTGGCTGGGCACACAGGGACCCTGGTGCCGGCGGCCCCATGTGCACCCCTGGGGTCCCACCACGGGCAGCACCTCCTCTCTCCACCCCAACAGGGCTGGATCCACTCACCCCTTCCACACCTCTCATTTAGGAACAGCCAAAGCCCCATGGAGGCACTTCCATCCCATCCCATCCCATCCCGTCAGCGCTCAGCCCTCAGGACTAATCCCTTCTCCTGGCTGAACTCGCACCATTCCTGCTGGTCCCCAGCTGTCCTGGGATGGAGCAGTTTGCCCCAAAGGCCCCTCCAGGTGCCGTGGGACCGGGAAGGGCCCCGAGCAGCAGCGCCGCAGCCCCTCGGCCATCCGGGAGTGCAGAGCTGGAGGGAAACACCTCGCCAGGGCGTGGCGGACGGGAATTACTCACAGCCTGCTCTCGGCTATTTTGGGAACTCCCTGAACACGTCCCGTTTTCTTTGGCAGTCAAAAACGTTACAGGGGAAGGAAAAGAAGTCCCTCTTAGCAAAGCTCCATCCCTGGGCTGGGGAAAAGAAAATCTGAGGAGCTTCATCGCCTGCCTTCTGCATGTGGAGGAATTCCAGTGCTGAGTGCAGCAGAGCACGAGCCCTGCTGTCACAGCCCCTGGCCAAGGACAGGGGCATGGATGAGGGGGCAGCTGCCCTCAGCAGCCCTCAGCTGCCCTCAGCAGCCCCACCGAGCCCCCCGGGCTGCAGCACAGGGTGTCCCAAGGAGGGTACAAAGCTGCTGCCACCCTCGAACCCTGCAGATGGAGCAGCACCACGAGGGACAGGCAAAATCATCAGCGACAGGGACACCGCTGTCGGTGTTGCAAGACATCAGGAGAGGGAAAATGTGTGAAAAGGATTTGGCTGAAACGGGCACCGGGCTGAAGGGGCTCCCTGGAGCGGGGCTGGGAGGCAGGACACACCGAGGTGCTTTCTGGCTTCGACATTAAGAAAACAGCAATACTTTTTCTTTTTCCAGGTGGAAACCAGCCAGTTCCCTGCTGGTGCCCCGCTGGCTGAGTCCTGCTCCCGCCCTGCAGGGACTCACGGGGGGATCGGCAGCCCCTTCCCCAGCTGGGAAGAGCATCACAGAAGCTGTGGTTACATCCCCACCCCCCCAACCCAGGGGCTCTTGAGGGAGGAAAATGGGAATTTTCCGAAGGCCAGACAGGGCGGGATTGGGAGCTGGAGCAGCCCCGTTATCTCCCCGGCCACTCCAAGCAGTTCGGAAACATCCTCGGAGCAGATAACCAACCCTTGGCAGAGCCGAGCGCTGGGGGCTCCTCCCAGTCCCGGGAGGAAGCGGGACACCAGAGGAGCTGGGGCTTGGGTTTTTACGAGCCTGGCGGGGTGGTGGGAGGAGGAATTGTACCCAGTGAGGATCCTGCTGGGAGCTGGGACCCTCTGAAGCTCTCCCCGGACACTGTGGTGGACCTCTGCACCACCAAGACCCCAGGAGCGACCCCCGGGGGCCCCTCTGCTCCCGGCGGCAGCTGAAGGTGTCACCCCCCACCCCGTGCTCCTGCCAGCCCGATTGGGGACACTCGTCCTGGGGCCCCCCTGTGGGTGGGGGGTACCCCCTGAGCCAGCCCGGCCCTGGGGGAACACCTCCGTCCCAGGGCGGCTCTGGCCCTCCTCTTCCTCGCACGGGGCAATGCGGGAAGCAGCGGATCCCCGAGGAGGAGAGGACAGAGTGCGGCAGCCCTGCCTCAGCCGGCACCAACCCCGACGGGACCCCCACAGGAGGACCCTTCCAACCCCCCCAGAGCTGTCACACCGCCGGCATGAGGAAAGAAAAAACCACCCTCAAACTTGCTGACAAAGCTGGGAGAAAACCCCAAAACATCCGAGCCGCAGCGACAGCGAAACTCGCAGCGGGCAAGGGGCTGCCTGCACCCCCTGACCCCAGCCCGGGGGGACCCCCCGAACCCCGGAGCAGGGTGTGAGCGCCAGGAGCGGTGACAGGCACAGCCCCAGGGGACAGCCCCAGGTGCTGGCGGGGTGGCAGAGCTGCCTGCCCGTCCTTACCGTGCCGGGCAGCGCGGGCTGGGCTCCGTTCCTGCGCGGCGGGGCTCGTTCATGGACTCTGGGCAGTCCACACGAACGGAGCCCGGAGCGAGCGGCTGGAGCCGTGCCTGTCCCGCCGAGGCAGCCCGACTTCCCTTTTCCTCTGCGAGAAATGCAACCACTTCCTTACGTGGGCGTTGAGGGAGCGCAGAGCTGCTCTGGGGCCGCCCTGCCCCTGTGCCTGCGGGCCGGGATGCTCCCGGCCGCTCCGGGGGACGTGGGCAACTCGCCCTGCGTGCTCCAGGGAAAGGACACGGCCAGAACAGAAGGGAAGCATCCCCGCCGTCTTTCTGCGGCAGCGGGAGGGTTGTTCATCCCCGCCCCCGATGTGTTTCGATGCCTGTGCTGGCCCCCACCGGGGAACAGCCGTGCCTGGAGCCCACCCGGGCCGAGACGCCCGTCGGCATCGCCTCCCACGGCCGCGGAGATCCGCAGGACCCCGCGGAGCCTGGATCCGGCTGTCCTCGGCAGCAGCTGCTGCTCCTTCCTGCATCCCGCGGAGCCCGGTGGGACCCAGTCCCAGGCTGGCTGCGGTCCCCGTGCCTGTATCCCCACGCAGCAGAGATCCAGCGCTCTGGTTTTAGCATCTGCTTCAGAGCGACTGATTTTTATCCCATTCCCGCCTGGATGCACTCACGCCCTCCCTCCCCTCCCGAGCACAGGGATGCTCTCACCCCTTCCTTCCCTGCCATGTCGCAGCACTGGGACAGCAGCGTGCTGGGAGGGCAGGATCTCTTCTCAGCTGCAGGATTTGGATACAAGAACCTGGAATTCAGGGATACAATGGCCTGGCACTGGCTGAGCTGCAGATTCGATGCCCACATGAGGGAGGCACAGAGAGGGGCAGCCCCTCGCTGATCCTCATCCATAGCTGGGCTTCATTTCCTGGGTGTCGCCATCATCCCTGCAGACATGGGGAGACCCTGAGATGCCTCCCAGGCAGGGATGGGAATGAACCGTGGGCCAGTTTTAACTTCTGCAGGAGGCTTTGGGCTACGTTAACCAAGGGAAGGGAGAGGACAGTGTGAGCCCTGCTCCGTGCCTGCCATCCCCTTTCCTCACTGCTCCCATCCCCAGGCTGCTCCAGCCTGGGCTAGCGAGTGCTCTGAGCTGCCACCACTGCTTTTGAACACTGCTTGGGGTTCTCCAAGGCTCGAGAGCCCATGGGGGGAAAATCTGGCACTGAGGAAGTCAGGGAGGGAGGCTCAGCCCTGCTGGGCCTCTGCCAGACCCGGTTCATGTTTGCCCAAACCCTTTACCTGCTTTTGATTCGTTTCTGAAGTGGGAGGCTCCTCCTGCCCCCATCACGTCCTCAATGAACTGTCCCACTGCACAGACACTGGGGACATGGGGACACTTCTGGTGGGGTTTTCTCTGGGGTTGGGGCAGGGCAGATGACAAGTAGCAGTGATTCTGTTTGGGGCAGGCTCCAGTGAGTATTCCCTGCTTCCCAGCCCACCCATCCCAGCCATGCTACCTCCCAGCTCCCCTGACTGCAAATGAAATACTCATTTTATGTTTAGAAGGGAAATTGCAGAGCCAATCCTGACTGCCAGGGGAGATGGTGGGAGACACAAGGAGACCAGAGAAGGATCCAGCTCTGTGATGGGGAACAGTGGCTGCCACTCAGAGCTGATCTTCCACCCCTCCCCTTTCAACACTACCCCGAGCTGAGAAACGAGCAGGGTATGAAGCAACTCTGGTTACAGAGGAAGTGGTAAATTTAGCCACTGAGGGTTTTTTAAGACACTTCTGCATTTTCTGCGGAAGTGACAAGCTTTGTAAAGCAATGCCATGAGCCAGCTAATCCCCTTGGAGCACAGCAAGGCAGCAACCCAGGGAGGAGGAACTACACCCTGTGAGTAAAATAGGTTGTGTGCAAATGCCTCCACGAGCTCCCGAGGCTCAGAGCTGAACTGCAAAAGGTACCTGGGGACAAAGGATCAGCACAGAAGCCAGACCACACTGACACCTCTGGCTGGAGCTTCATCTGCCCACCAGTCATTATAAATGCATGATTTTACAGGTTGAGAGCTCAGCTCTAAGAGGACACACAATCCCAGAACCACTGAGGGTGGGGAGAAAAACCCTCCAAGTTCATCAGGTCCAACCTGTGACCAATCCCCACCTTGACAACCAGCTCAGAGCACTGAGTGCCACATCCAGTCGTTCTTTGAGCACCTCTAGGGATAGTGATTCCCCAGCCTTGACATTTCATGGACTTACCAAGTGTTTTGCTTTTAATTTGTCTTCCCCAGATGAGGCTCAGCAGATTTTTGACAGAGCTTTCCATCCTGTCCCCCGGGCACTGCCCCGGGAGCAGGTTTGGGACCAATCCCAAAGGCAACTACAAATAATTCTGGTCACCTTTGGAAAAACGTGACCCACTGAGCAGACAACAAAAAAGACATTCAGGTTAATTTGCTGTTGTTAAGGATTAAATACAAGGCTGACAGAATGAAGAGAAGTAGGATAAAATCATTCATCCACCAAAGTCATCACCTCAAGGGAGGAATTCCCCTGGAAGAAGCTCATCTGAATCTTCACATCCAGATCATCAGAACTCCAGGTCAGTTAACTTTAGAACCTTTCAGTTCAGATGAAATTCTCCTGTTTTAAGGCCATAAAATAGCAGTGCAGGTTTTTCCCCACTCTGTCTCTCTCCCTTAACATTTCTTTTTTTAATCAGTAAGCATCAAAACAAAGAACCAGTTTTTTTCTTTTTTATTATTATTATTATTTCTAGCAGACAATTTACATAAAATTCCCCTTTTAAGTTAGTGATTCATAACTTCCTGCAATAAACTACTTAAGGAGCAGCTTTGGTAAAGAATGGAATGAAACAACCAACCAACAAAAAAAAAAAAAGAACAATCACAGCTGATTTTGAAACCAACACAATTCACCAAATTTAGATCCAAAAGAAAATCTGCCACGCTGTATTTTCTCAGTGTTTCCAAATATTTCACCCTCCTCCTCCTCCTCCCTTTTCAGGTCTGTGCAGATGTGGGAGCTGCATTCTGTCAAGCAGTTTGTCCTGCTAGATCATGGAAATCCATCTTTACATGATTCGTAGCCCTTGGATGGAGGACTCTAAAGTCTTGAAGGAGAGAGAAAAAAAATCTTGATTACAATCTGCTACAGTAGCTTGGGTTAAAATAATTCCGTGTAAATGCTTACAAAACCACGTAAAAAAACATGAATATTTGAAATTAGACTCAGTCCGAATCCCAGAATGGTTTGGGTTGGAAGGAACCTTAAAGATCATCTCATTCCAGCCCCTGCCATGGCCAGGGACACCTTTCCCACATTCCCAGGCTGCTCCAAGCCCTGTCCAACCTGGCCTTGGACACTTCCAGGGACCAGGGGCAGCCACAGCTTCTCTGGGCACCCAGTGCCAGGGCCTCACCACCCTCACAGGGAAGAATTTCTTCTTTACGTAAAGGATTTCTTCCTAATGCAAGAGCCAGAGACTACAACAGTCATTCCTTTGAAACTCAGGCATGTACAGGCCAATGACACAGACCTGAAAGTCTGCACCAAAGCAGCCTAGAGATCACCTCCGCTTCTTGTTTGATCCTGTCCCCACAGAACACAGACAATCTATTCTTTCCCTGAATCAGAACCCATATCCCAGTTGTGGGAAGACCAATAGGGACCTCTGTTGGCCAGGCCTGAGCAAAGCAAGCATGGACATTAAGACATCCTTTTAGGGTTTTCAATATTGTATTTTCCAGCTGTTAGAGACAACTTCTTACTCCTTGGGTAAGTTAAATTCTGAGAGGACGGGACCATGTTCCGCAGCAGGACAATGAGCAGAGCTGCAGGGGATGGGAGAAGGGAGAGGCAGGGGTTTGTGTTGTACAAATTGTTCCAGCTAACTGTGGCTGAGGCTGGAGAATGAAAGAATTAAGGGGATTCCTTCAGGGACATTAAGAAATTCTATTAAAAAAATAAATCTGTATTAGCATCATCTGCTTAACAAACTGCATCTGCATTTATGCAGATTCTTGGATCAGTTTTTCTTATGGACTTCACTAATGGTTTTGAATATTCCAGTCTGGATTTCCTGCTGCTACTAAAACCTGGCTTGGGGCTGAGCCCCAGGAGTTGCTACTAGAGATCAAAAAAAAAAAAAAAA
>WBMY01017065.1:50731-92093 GCA_013397315.1 Donacobius atricapilla
GCGCGTGGATTGTATATAAAAAATCAAAAAAAAAAAAAAAAAAAAAACCCCAAAAAAACCAACCAAATCCCACCACCCCAGTTAATTCACATAACGATGGTAGTAAAAGCACATTTTTACCTTAAAATCCCAGATGGTCATTGCTCCATCGATGCCGGTGGTGCAGAATTTCCGACAATCCCGTTTGTCTATCTCATAAATAGACACTTGGCTGCAAACAGAGAGTGAGAGCTCCAACACCCATTCCAGAGAGCCAGAAAACTGAGAAATTTGGGTTGAATTCTACTCCTACTCTTTCAGATGGAGACAAGACTATACCAGAGCCTACACTAGATTCTTGGTAGAATGCCTCAGAAATATAAGCCAAGAAAAAGATGCTGAAAGCTAGTCAATGGCTTGGTGAGATTAAATGTTTTCCTTGAATAAAGAGAAAGTGCTCAACATCCTCTGGGATCACATGTTTATAATGTGAAGATATTTTACCCAATTAACCTGAATGAATCCTTTGGATTAACAGAATGGTGGAATGGTTTGGGGTGGAAGGGAGTTGAAGCTCATCCAGTCCCGTTCCCTTCTATGGGCAGGGAAGGCCTTGAAAACTTCCAGGGATGAAGCAGCCACAGCTTCTCTGGGCAACCCGTGCCAGGGCCTCTCCGCCCTCATAGGGAAGAATTTTTTTGTATGTTTAACCTAAATTTCGCTTCTTTCAGTTTGAAAACAGTGATACATAATAAATAAATACACAGGGCAGTGACATCTGAAATAGGAAGCTGGCACTTGAATTTCAGGTGGATTTTGCACAGTGCCACCAACCTCCTGGGAACTACCCACATATTTGATAAGATAAGCTGTGTCCAAGGTACCACAACACACTAACCAGGAGCAAACAGCTGGAGCCATGACAGCTTCACCAGCACCCATGTAAATCCCAGAAACAGAGAGCAAGGAAACAGGGACACCAACCACACCCTTCTGGCATGCAAACCTGAGGGTTTGCAGAACGCCCTGGGAAACCCCCTGGGCATGGAGAACATTCCCCGCCCTGGTCCTGGCAGCAGGACACTCACGTTATACTGTTTTGGTGCAGGGTCTCCAGGGTGGTGTTGCGGTCTTCCGTGGTGGCTCTTTTGTCCATGTTGCGGAAGCGCTCCATGGCGGAGATGTTGCGCTGGATGCTCTGTTTGGGAATGTCGAGTTTGGAAACGAAGCTCAGCAAGCCACGGTCGTCACAGTTGAAGAGCATCGGGCAGCAGTCGTGGCCCTGCAACCAAACACCCGTCAGGGAACACCGCCTGGGCACCCCCAGCCTGCCCTTCCACCGCGCAAACACCGACACCAGCGCAGAGATTGTTGTTTATTATTATTATTATTAACCAGGCAAAACATGGGGTTTCCTCCCCATCCAAAACACGACTAAGCTCTACAAGGAGGAAAGAGCACACTTACAGCTGCCACCACGCTGTTCTCAGAGACAAAGGACACGCTCAGGAGTGGGAGGAACTCTGTTTTCAGCTGCGAAACCCTGAGCACAAGGACATTTGTTAGAGGGATTCACTGAAACCTCTCATTTTCGGCTCTAATAAAAAAACAGGCACCGTTCCCACACAAGGATTGTTGAAAAAGGCAAAGGAGCTTGGCTGTCCTGTGGTGACAACAGAAGGTTGTAACTTGTAGTAAAAGGTTTCAGCCTAATTAAAGTGTGTTGGAAGATTTAAACTAAAGCAAGTATTCCAGGTGAAAGGCTAACGTTACCAAAATTGTGTGTAAACAGGGGCAAGAGTTTAAAAGGAATACACCCAAAAATGTCTGTATTGATGAAAATATTACTTTCATTTGAATATAAAAAACACTGGAAGTTTTGATGCTGGACATCTTTGCAGAGGGAAAGAGCCTTGATGTTCACTTAAGTCAACTTTTGCGATTTTCATTAAATCAAATAAAGAGAATTCTTAAACACTTTATAAAGAATAATATTCCCTGCCAGGTACTTATACAACTGTAGTGATCAAAACCACAACTCAAAATGAATCCCAGCAATGCCTGGATGATCCCAGAGACTTCTGCTACCAAAACATGGAGAATCTCATCCTTCCTGGTTGGAAAGCCAAGGACACTGCAAAGTTATGCAGATCAAGAGGAGGAGCAGAAAGAACAGTACTTAGCAAAGTATTTTGTTGGATTGGAAGGTGCAAGCTGAAACCTTGCATCAGTACCATCTTAAGGACAGAGGTTGAAATTAATATTTCATGAACTTACTTCACAGATTCTGGTTGGGGATGGAGGTTTTAGCTCTGCAGTGAGCATGTTTCTGGATTCTCTTTGAATTGGGAATATTGTCTGGAATATTTTGTATTGCAAATATTGTTTTGGAAAAGGAAATACTGTTTCCCTGGTTACTCAGTGGAACATGCCTTTTTTCCCCAAAAATAAATTTGCTACACCCTCACCAAAGGATTCTTACAAAGAATTTAAATGATATAATCTAAAATTCGTAGAAACAACATTATTTACAGAATATTTATATTTATATAAGCCTCAAAGAGACTCCTGGAATCCACAGTAAAACAGGCAACGGAGGCGCGAGCTCGCGAGCCCGATATTCCGCACAGAATCACGGAATGATTTAAGGATGGAAAAGACCTTTAGGATCATCAGGCTCATCACAGCAGCAAGGGGATACTCACATCATGTTTTTGGAGGCATCAGCCACTGACACGGTGCTGTCATGACTGACCCAGGCCAGGCGGTTGCCGCTGGCGGAGAAGCTCACGCTGTGCACCCACCCTCCGCTGCCCGCGCCCCCGAATTCTGACATCAGCTGCCCAAAAGGCATCTTGGAGCCCCAGGGTGTGCTGGCTGGCTTCTCATCCACTTCCTTAATGTAAGCAGAGAACACCCTGCAAATAAAGATATTTTGGCGTGAACAAAGTGAGGACAAAGCTGCTGGGAGCATGGGATGTGTTTCACGTTGGAGAGATGCATCCCGATCGTCCTAAAATAAAATATTTTGGTGTCTTCAAACAAGCCTGGAAGCAGCAAAGTGCAGAGAGAAAGCAGCAGTACAAAGGGTGTAAAGCACACTGGTTTCTCATAAAGGCTGCTCTTGCAGCCCTCTCCCTTTTTTCCAGAAGATGGCACAAAAACACACGTTGTCAGTGCATTTTCCCTCGTGCCAAGATTTCCCTTTCATCCTTTCGCAGTGCTAACAGCTCTCCGGAGTCAATCCTTCAGTTAGAGAAAACCCAGGAATGGCACTGTATAATTAGAAGCTAATACAAACACCTACAAAATTACCCACTTTTTAAGAACATTCCTGTTTTAGCAGAATTTCAAAGAAAGAAATGTGATGTTCTAATGCCAGCAAAGGAGCTCTGAGCCACCTTCTTCCGGCTCATTACTGCAAAAATGCCTTGAAAACCTGAAATACTGCAATGTTTTTACAGGTTTTTTTTTCCCAGCACTACAATTTTCAAGATATGTTTAAATAGAAAGCCTCCCCCTTTCATCGAATTCCTTCTGCATGATTCAGACATGCCACAATATGGTATTCTTGACTGTTACCATGGAATTTAATGGGACGTCACAACCATAGGATTTGAGTCCATTGAACAGGAGGAGCAAGGCAGCTACACCATGCTAACTACTAGAAGAAAAAAAATCTGTATAAATGAAAAACTATGATCAAATATTCATGGTTGCAGTCACACGCAAACAGGAATTATTTTATAGTGAGTTTAAGGAAATGTAGCTCCCTCTTCCCTGCTTTCTGTATCTTTTGTAAGCTCTTCCAAAGGTACCTATACTCACCTTATTTCAATAAAGCTGCTCATTTGGAATGAGAAGGGTTTAACTGCAGCTATATTAGGTACAGATTTTCATGGAATTAAGTACGGATATATATTTGGCTCTATCAGTTTAAATATAATCTAATGATAATCCTTTAAAAAACCGAATTTTATAGAGCCACCTAAAAGGATGGTCTCTTAATGTATGGAAGTAGGACAAGATGTTTAAAGCAACAGCCTTGGACACAAGGCAGGAAAATCATACCTAAGTAGGGAAGACCTTGAATTTAACTGTTAGTTAAAAATATAAGAAGCCTTTTCCCTTATTAAAGTCTCGCTGTCTTTTAAAACCAAAATCACCTCAGCTTGAAGGCCCCAGCCTTCAAAGAATGTTGGAAAATTACTTTAATTCCCTCAGCAAGATCATAAAATCATACTTATGTGGTGCTCATAGCTACAGATACATATGTATTTCAGATAAATATAAGTGGAGCTCATTGTCTTGGCCAAGCACCAAAAATCTCTGCTGAATACCCAGCAATTTGCAGCCTCTTGCCCTCCATTCTTTTCCCAAAATGTTTCCCACTTAGCTGCTTATTACGTGGCAGTGGCTCTGGCAGATCCATTTCCTGATTTCCATCAGAACAGGTGCACACTTCAAGTGTCTTTATGTTTTTTAATATGGAACTGAAGGGAGAACTGGAATTCTCGAGCTCTGTACTCATCATTTACAAAAGGGAAGAGTTTTTCAGGGGTTTGGGGAAGAAACAGAATTCTAGAATCCCAGAATGGTTTGGGTTGGACACACACACATATTACAAGTGACCTAATGTCAAAGTCCTGAGGTCTTTTATGAAACCAAATTTAATAAAATTCCACATGTGAAAAGTAGCTGCTTCTGTTTCACATCACCTATTTTGTGACAGGAAGTGAATACATATAGTTTATCTAATTAAAACTGGAAATAAGGCAGGAAAGGGGAGACAACTCTTCCCCTCTCTTCCTCAGCTTCCACTTAACATCTCTCCTTGCATGAAAAGCTATCAAAGGATGGGGTTTAGATGCAAGGATTTCATTCTGAAATAAGGAATGTAATAGTCAGTCCCACCTCCCCCTCCCACTCCTCCTAAATCATTTTTAGTACACACTTTGAAGCTTAAAAATTGCCCTATTACATAAAGAATTTAAGAAAAGAAGCTTTCATTATCATTGAAGGTACAAGTGATTAAGTCGATGTGGAGTCAAGGCAGGCCCTGCAGACTCCCCGTGCAGACTCCCCTGCAGTGACCCCAATCACTCAGCACAGAGCAGTTCGCAGGGCCCATCCCTCACGCTGTAATTTCACAATCAGCTGCAAAGTCTCCCCCATCCATCTCTCACGCCAATCTGCCTTTAACAGCCTTTTTTTTTTTTATTTAATGGTCTTCAAAAAATCTCTTTTATTGTGTTGAGTTGCAGGTGGATCAATTCCTTGACTCTGCTCCCCACAGGCAAAGGGGAGGAAAGAAGGAACTCAGGGAACAAAAAGATGGGATCACACCTTTGGAAATGGCCAGTTACTCTGAATTTTGGAACTGCATCATTAGGATATTGCTTTCTAAACTCTAACTAGTAGTGTAGGTGTTTACAAGATGATACCTGCTAATCCAACTTCAGCCTCATGACCAGCTCTCAGCCTAAATGCTGTGTAATGATGGGAAGGAACCCACCAGTTCCCCAGATTCAGGCCTGTCCCTCAGCAGATCCACGCTGGCTGTTCAAAGTCAGGACACTGCAGCACCAAAGCCAATGTTTCTCAAGCTGGGTATTTTATTTTGGTGCCACCAACAGTACACAATGAGCCAGCTTTTATCTTAATAGCAAGTGCAAATATCTGATCACATGCTCAAGCTGATTTGATCCAGTAACCCAAACTGTAGATAGATGTTTTAGTTTCTCTCACCTGCACTTGAAGTCACAGGATCCTGCAGCCAGCAGGACATTGTTGGGGTGCCAGTCCAGGCTGAGGACAGTGGAACGAATGGGCTTTTTAATGTGTTTGCTCACCCACCTAAAACAAAACCAAACCAAAGTAAGACATAAAAATTTTCATGAACATATTTTACCTGATTCCCACAAATCCATGAAGCACTCCTCAAAAAGATCACTCCTTGTCAATGATTAAACACATCACTTTTGGAAAAAACTTCATGTCTAAATCTTTCACATTGTCTCGTTCAACCTGTGAACTTTATGGTTTGCTTAATTAAACTTTCAAATATGATGAACAAACTCATTAAATATGTATTTCCTCAGCTAATTCTCATTCCCCTTCAAACTAATTTTTATAATGCATCAGATGGAGCTCCTTGATGTGAATTTTGCACAGGAACTGCCAGGTCTCTTTCCCCCAGTGAACACGAGGTCAGCTGTGACTGCGACACTGAGCTAAGCAGCTCTGTTTTCACGGATCACCAAGTACAAGTCCTTCTCCAGTCCTTCCAGCGAGTTTTATAGTCACATCTCTTGCCTATTGACTTTTCTACTGTTTAAAAATACAATAACTGTAACACACAACAAGAAAATGGGGGGACTGCCAATGACCCAACCAGTGCATTCATCTCAATTATCTGCAGTGCAAAGTGGTCCTGCTGCTGAATGCATCAATAGTGGCCTAAATATGTCTCAGCAGATTTGGTTTATCTGAACTATTTATAAACTAGTAATGAAATCTATTATTCACTTGATGGCCTTTGGAATGATGGTGCTTTTTCTATGATTTTACTTCCATCAGGCACAAGTTTTAAGGCTCACAATTTACAAGTTGTATTTCTTTAGCATACAGAGACTTGATTCTCTTGCAGACAAGCGAGGCAGAGAAAAAATATTGATAAGTGAGTATGCTGGAAAGCATAAAAGTCCAAAACAATCTTTAAAATGTATTTTGCAGATGGTGTCACTGTTTTTCATCTCCACATGGCAGACTGCACACAAGACACCTGTGTTTTTGTGCTTGTTTATGCAACCCAAAGTAAGAGATATTCCACACACTGATTTCAGCTACAGATGATACAGCCAATGTAGCTCCAACATGTGCAGCTACAAAGGGAGGAGAGCAGAAGCATTAAGTTTAGATGCTAAAATGAGAAAAATGTTAATAGTGGAAATATATTTGCAATATTCCTATGTCAAATCTATAAACCGTGATAAAAGTACATGACAAAATGCAGAAGAGGTCGATGATCAGCTCAAACATCTTCTACCAGACCACTCTGGAGATGTGACAGACTCAAACCTCTAATGACAAGAAATGGCCCAACATAATGGATATGGAAGAAAGACTTGAGTGAAGATGTCTTCATTCATTCTGGCACGAAGAGGGGGAAGGAAATATTTCTCTTCTTTCAACCATATAGTTGTAGTAATGAAATCTTTACTCTGCAGAAATTCTTGCACTTTTAGAAAGGCAACATATGTTTATGGCAGTCAGGCAGAACACATCCACGCCAACTTGTACTGTCTGAAAACAGGCAAAGTCAAAGGCCTTTAGGTGCTACAGCACAGTGAAGAAAAGAACCTTTTTACCCCAACGTTAAAGTCCACGAAACAACTGATGAGCCATCCTGTTGCTGTAGGACACAAAATCAGACTACACGACTCTAGAATTTGTCAGAAGGCTAAAGAAAAACATTTATTTAACATCTGACCTCCTTATATACTAGGTTGCAAGAGCTAAACCGATTGGTGCTAGAAGGAACACCTATTTAATCACATTGGTTAACACAGAGAGACAGCAAATTGTCTCTACCACAACAGAAGAATGAAAACATGATAGAGGTAGCAAAAACATCTTCTTTTGTTTACAGAACGTTGAGAACTGAATTTTAGAAATCAAAACATCTTAGGCTAAAAAAGCAAAGGCTACACCATCCCTCTGAATATTTCAGGAATAGGTCAAACAGTAACCCAGTCCCCAGCATTGAACAGCTTCAGCTTTCCCACGCAGACCTTAAAGATACAAAACCAGCTCACCAGTCATTTTCAGACTCAAAGTAGCACACAGATATGAGTCGAGCTCCACTTCCCACGGCAAATTTGTTCTCCAAGGGCGACCACTTGACAAAGGTGGCGGCGCGGTTGATGCGGAGGATGACCAGGGTGGGTTTCCACACGCCGTCCTTCTGGCTCCACACGTAGGCGTTGCGGTCGGCGCCGCACGTCACGATGCGGTCGCTTTTGGGAGCCCAGTCAATACCTGCAAGTGGAGAGCTCGCAGGTGTGGGCTTGACATTTCTGAGCCTGAATTTTAGCTTGCTAACCATTGCTAGCTCCTGTCCCAAGGGAAAGCTGACAACAGCTTTCTCTTTTCAGAACATCTCTCTCCGTTTCTCAGCACAGGTTCAGTAAACAGCATTCCCTATCTCATAACAACTGTCCCAGGGGTTGTTTCCTATTCCTGAACCAATGGAGAGCAGTGTCAGTGCCATGGGCCAATAACAGACCTTTGTACACAGCATGTTCTAAAAGAAACTGTTGGGATTGTAAATAAAGCCTTCTTTCTCTTCTGACAACTCTATGGAGTCAATCTATTTCGTATCCTACTGTGACACACGGGAATTCATTTTCCCCTTGTGCTATTTGCTTTAGGTTAAGGCAAAACAAAGATCACCTCACAGTCCTCTGTCACAGAATCCCAGAGTGGTTTGGTGTTGCAGTTTACCAAGAATGACACAGACTCTCTTTGAGTTCAGAAGGCTAGAAATCTAATTCTCCTTTATTTTGGGATGGTCTCTCTTTTTATACTATTTTACGCAGACCAATCTGATTGGTGAAAAAAAAGGCAAACCTCTTCAATCACACTGGTTAAACGAGAGGGAGATCAAGAAATCCCTCCTATGAGAAAGGAATGAAAACATTGNATGAGAAAAGAAGTAAAACATTGCTCTTGTTTACAGAAAATCACTTGGGAAAAGAATTTCCAAAAACCAAAACATGTCAGGCATAAATTCAGGGCTACAGTTTGGGGTGAAAGGACCTTAAAGACCATCCAGCTCCAACTCTGTGCCAACTCCCACTCACTATCCCAGGTTGCTCCAAGCCCTGTCCAACCTGGCCTTGGACACTTCCAGGGATCCAGGGGAAGTCTCAGCTTCTCTGGGCAACCTGAGCCAGGGCCTCTCCAACCTCACAGGGAAGAATTTTGCCATTTATCTAACCTAAATTTCCCCTTTCAGTCTGAAGCCATTCCCCCTTGCCCTGTCACTGCAGTTCCTGACGAACTGATGACTGAGACAGTTATTACTGTTATGTCATTCCTCTTCATCTCTTATTCTCCAGCAGCTATTTCAAGCTGTTAAGGATATTTGTTTCTCTCTCTAGCTTTCATCAAACCTGCCGATCCCAAATGCCCAGATCCCAGGGATTTGCTGGCTGAGGAAGCTCTGAGGGCTGGCCAACAGGTGGAGCTCTGCAGACCGGCCAGGGCCTGTCCACCAGCACCCTCCAAACCTCTGACTTCTGCAAGATCCCTCTCAACAGCTGAAACTCAGCAATTCTAAAACTACACAACCTCTAACAACATTTTGTGCTTGCTGCCAGGCTGCAGCCATGATCTAAAGTTTAGATAACAGGGGTTTTTTTCAGACATTATCAATTATGTACTGACACAACTCCTACATTTTTTCCATGCCAATTTAAGCTTTGTCACAAGAAAGGTTTACTAAGAAAAAACCCAACAAATTCAAAGAATAAAATAAAACCTCTGATAAGGCTGTCATTGCTTCTTTCTTCTCCTAGGAAATGAAGGATGTTCCCAACTGGAAAGTCTTATGGGAACATCATTTTTCATCTTTTCTCTAACATCCTTTGGGATGCAGTCCTCAACTCTCCAGCCACAAATTATATGTCAGTGGTTTTCCATTAGTACATTCAGTATTAAAAACATCTCTTAAGCTCACAAACTGAAAGTGAGATAAAAGACGTGGAAAGAATTTGTACTAATGCCACCATATTATTCATATATTGTTTGCTTCAAAAGAGGTTTACGCTTAAAAAGGGAAGAGCTTGGTAGTCTGAAACCACAGGTACAGGAGTTCTAGCACTGCCTTTGAAAGAGGGACCATCCTGCCTCTCTTTCCTCCTCCTGCCCATCACCTCCTCTCACCAGCCCGGGTGCTGCTCTGACTTATGCAAAGTTCAGATTTTTAGCTTAGCAGAAAACTAAGCCAAGAGAGTGAAAAAAGCTCTTCCTGTGAGTGAGTAAAAGCAGCTCACCACAAACCTGAGACAAGAGGAGGACCTTGTCCCCTGTGATCAGGAGCTGTGGCAGCAGCTGACTCACTCCTGTCAGGGCTTACAAGCAGCTTGAGCAGTGCCTCTCCTGTGTGTAACCACAGCTTAACTCCACTCTTTACAACCACCACAGCGTTTGGTATTCCAAAGGTTCACACTGTGCAGGAAAGCAAGGAGAGCTCTTTTCCCAAGTCATGAATATTTGGCTTTTAACGCTAGCAGGTACAAATAAAATGTCTTGGGGGGACCCATCTAATTTGTAAACGCAGCCCAAGCGACTCTTCACAAAGAAGCAGGGGCAGTTGTGCTCTTGGACAGCAAGAACTGGAAAAATTAAATAAAGTTCCTGCAAAATGCTTTTGGACTTCTACTTCTGCCCTTTAGTGAGCTGAGAACAGAATTTGCTGCTTTGGGCAAGTATTTGTATTGATGATGTTTGTTTCCTTAAGGGAATAAAGCCCTTTTAAAAATGTCACCATGAAAAAAAACCCCAGTAATAAAAAGACTGCCACAAGATAATCACATTTTTTAAAATAACTTGTGACTCAATGTGGCAGCTCTTTTTAATTTTCATTGTGGACGCACAGATCCTCTGGGCCTGCAATAAATGTGCTCACTGATGGTCTAGGTCCAGAACTGACCACTTCACATGTTTCTACAGTCCCTAAAAAAGGGTATTTATTTTTGTTGGAAACCACAAAGCAATGCTACAGTCATATACTTGATGAAGTTTTAGTACTAGCACTTGAAAGGGAGCAGCATGGATCACTGTGACACAACCAGATTACTTCAGTAGACTGAAAATGTGTTCTCATTATGTCATTAGGGATGAAAAATAAGCCACAGATAAGAAAAAATGGCTCAGTAACTCCACTGAAATGTCTGGAAATGAGATAGGGCTTTTCTTGCTAACATTCACTGCATGCAGTTCAGAAAACTGCAGGAAGACTCTCTCTAAGTGGGAATGCCAACCTATAAAAAGATCTATTTACTCAACACTTGCAGATTTCCTGTTCAGAATCTCAACTGGGGAAAACAGAAGGGGCTGAAAATCTTCATGTCTGGCTCAGCATAATCTCACCTGTAATGTGTCCATTGTGTTCCTTCAGCTCATGAGCCTTCACCCACTGGTTCCCACTCTTCTTGTAGATGTGCACTTCATGGTTATTAGGGCTAATGGCAATCTCTTGAAAGAAGAAATGGAACAATCCAATTGTACAGAAGGCTTTTTAATAGCAAATGCTGTATTTGGAAAGACTTTTCCCATCTAAAACCTCCATTCACAAATTCGAGAGCATTACATGGGCCAAAATCCCTGGAAAATCTCTAATAGTTAAGGACAGAGGATCATGGAATGGTTTGTGTTGGAAGGCATCTTAAAGATCAATCAGTTCCAACTCCCTGCCATGGGCAGGGGCACCTTCCACACTCCCAGGTTGCTCCAAGCCCCATCCAACCGGGCCTTGGACACTCCCAGGGATCCAGGGGCGGCCACAGCTTCTCTGGGCACCCTTTGCCAGGGCCTCCCCACCCTCACAGGGAAGAATTTCTTCCCCAAATCCCATCTAACCCTGTCCTCTGGCAGGTGGATACTGGTACACACACCATGGTCATCAGTACTCTGCACAGGAGGATAACACATTCAGAACACAACGATCCACATTATACAGAAAACTTGGGCAAGAGACAAAGCCTTGTGGAAAACCAGGAAGTCTCAATCACCTCCTGTGCCAGAGTTCCAGCAACAGGTTTAGAAAAGCTCAGATTTGAAGGACGTGTGCTTTTTGGATCACTTCTGGTTCATTTAACCTGCAGAACCATGTATCTGATCACACCTTGCCTAAACACAACCCAGACCATGAAAGATCAAAAACTGACAGCAGAGGGAAAATAGCAATTGAGAAAAACTGAATTAAAAATGAAAATGAACTTATTACTTACGAGTACGGTCTCTGTTCCAGGCATGGCAGGTGATTGGCTCCAGCAGGAACTGATGTAGAGACATTCCGAGTTAAAGAGATTCCTACGGCGTAAAAAGTGAAAACAAAACTCTTCAAAATGAGAGGATTAATAAAACAAAGTTAACCTTCAACATTTACCAAGCATCTTTCAGTGCAGTGTTACAATCTGTTTACAGATCACAACTTAATAAATATAATTAGGCTGCTCAAGAGCTGCCTGGGTCACAGCCCCAGGTATTTGCAGTAGGATGATGGATTTTCATTGTCCTGCTTCCATTAGATAATTGCAATTGCCCTAAAAGCCAGATACACTTGCTTCTTTGTGTATCCTCACAGACAATAGAGCAGGTCCTCAAGAAATCTATTAAACCTATTAATTTTACTATGGAAATAGAATAATTAAAAAAATAAATATCTAGGACAAAGCTCAGTGAACTGATTCTAAAGCCTGACTTGTATCCAAGCTCACAGGCAGCACCACAAAAAAATCTTTTTTTTTTCAGGAAGTCAAACTGATGTGTAACTGTGATCTGCTGATGTATTATTTGATACAACCATTTATATGTATCCTAGGGAAAAATGACTAAGATTAGTAATTAGCTAATTAGTAATTTCTTCAAATTAATACTAGCATTGAACTGTCTGACGATCAGGCTTCTTCCACATGAAACTCAAACACTAAAACAAACTGAATCATTGTGGTTTGTGAGTATTTTGTTTAAAACAAGGATAAATACCTACTATTTTCTTTTAACTTGTGGCTGTTACAAGAGACAGCACTGAAAATTTGCAATTGGAGGCACATTCATCAGCAGACACAAAGCGGTTTAAAAAGTTTTTATGATATTATCTTCCATCCATTTATGCTGCCTTTGGTTAATACAGGACAAGGAAGAGTATACTCTCGAAATTAAAATATTTTAGACATTGAAATATTTTAGGTATTAAAATATAGTATTATATGGGCTGTGTTAACCAGAGTAGCATAAATGGATGGAAGATAACACCATAAAAACTCAGGGTCACCTGTAATAATAAAAATGTGCACAGTTCAATACATCCAACTTGGATTTGTCAATTCCTTTTGTATATTCCACTGATTTTCACAGCAATTTATCACTGATGGATCAAAGCATTTTTACCCCCACATATCCATCTTAAGAGAACTCTCTCTGTGATGTCATTCCAAGACACCCACACCCATTGCACCCTGGAATTACAACATCCCCAAGTATGGCCATGTTAGCAGAGGGTGGAGACTTCAGGACAAGGCAGGAACGTGGAAGCAAACAGGAAATGAATGGCAATCCAACAGAAACTCAGGAGTGAAAGAGGGATGAGTACTCTCACAGAGCCTCAGGAATTACTATCACACCATCAGTTTAACAAATACCTTAAAAGTGCTGTGACTGGGGAGACTTTTTATTTTATTTAGTGGTTTTGTTTAAAGAAATCAAGCACTGTTATTCTAAAAAATATGCAAATTACGGGCGCATTTCAAATGTACCTGAAATACAACTTTTAACAGTACAAGCTTTCAGTCCAACTCACAATTTTAACCAGCATGATTTTCACGGTTCTTGTAATAATTACATTCTATCAATAAAATGAAGTATTACGTACACACAGTCCTAGGGAAAATAATTAATTATTTTTTGTTAATGTGAAAATGTTGCCATAATCTGGGTTACCTCTGCCCTTGGACATCCATCATTTGACACCCCATGTGAATATAAGCAAAACACAACTGCAAAGTGCTTTTTCCAGGACCTTGCTTCAGCTCCTGCCAACATTCAGTAGCAGCACATTTCCATATACAGGAAAAGTTCAAGAGCTGTTCCACCAACAAGGAATGCTCAGCCTTTGCTACCCTTTCCGAAATAAAATGTAAAAATATCCAGTCTCCTCTCCCCAAGGAATGCAGCTATTTCGAAACACTTTCTAACACAACTGTAGTATTTTATTCACAGATTGTTATTACAGATAAAATATGGTCCCACCCTATTTCAGGTATATAACCCCTGGTATTCAGGTATTCTTACCCCGCTCCAGGTATTCAGTTCAGGTATTTTTACTCAGCTCTTCCCAAAACCTACCCAAAGTTGTATGATCCATTCCTTCCCATTGATTGAGTTCTTTGAGCTCCATAACTGGATACAAGTGACCTTTTTCCATCTGGGTTTGGTTACAAACCCATAAAACACAACAATGATGATAACCTCAAAAAGCAGTGTTAATTCTGTCTCCTGATAGGCACAGTGGTATTTCCCTTGGGAAGATAAATCTTGCAGAAGTTTTCCAGTTATGTTTATTCCTTACTAATACACAGGCAAAATCCAACTCATATTTCACTAGGGAAAATGCTGCTGGCTTTATGATTAATGACCTCAATAAAAAATTATAAATATAAAATATAAAGAAATATATATAATATATAAATATATATAAATATATATAATATAAAATAAAAATATAAATAACAAATTAATGACCTCAATGCCTTCCTGTCACCCAACCTCAGAATCTCACATGAGGAAGACACTGATGTGACTTTGTTACCAAGTACTTAATGCAGCTCTCCCTGAGTTTTATTTCAAATGGAAAGCAACAGACTTTGAGTTTCAATAATGGAAATTTTATTTGAAATAGAATTTGAAAACGGAGAAAAAAAGAGGGAAATCTTGCACCTCTGTAGAGCAGCTCTTTCAGTACAAGGCCTGACAGGATCGAGGTTGGGATGTACAGGACTCAGCTGCTGTCACCTCTCAGTGGGGTGAGAAAGGTGTGGTGAAAGCCCATCCCTGGACAAGCAATCAGCCAGGATAGACTCGGAAGTGGAGATGAAACGTGTGTGTGACAGCGAGAAAGGGATCTTTTTAATCCTTGCCTACTCTCGGAGCGCCTACACCACCGCCGAACACCTGGAAGCGAAGCACCTGCGATGCAGGACGGCCTCTCACCACTGTNGGGTGGCCGAGCGGGCCGGGGTGGCCGAGGTGCGCAGGGGGAGCTCTCAGGTGATAAAGTCCCGCCGGAGAGCCGGCCCCGCCGCTGTGAGGTCTAAACCGCATCAGCCGAGCGTTTCTGGAACGCCTCCAGGGGTGGTGAGGCCGCCGCTTAGCTGGGTGTGCTGTTGCAATGTCTGGCCACCCAAACATTGAAAAAAGAAATGATAACATCTAAGCTGACTCTCCACTACCTCGATTTATGGCCATTTCGTTCAGTCCTCTCACTGCAGACACGGTAGAAGAGGCTGGATCTCACCTCAATACACGCTTCTTTCACATCTATTGCCTGGAGGACAAGGAAAGAAAACAAGGAAAAAAACAGAAGGTATTTTCCCCCACCCGGTTGTTTCTCTGAGAAGAAAAAAAACCAAAGGTGTGATTATTAATTGTTCCCTGTAGATGACTCCCAAAATACTGAGGTGCCACAATGCTGGACACATACATGAGATTGGGGTCCCAAACAGCAACACTCATAACTCATCCTAGAGAATACATCAGATAGTCTATACTGCAAGGGAGGTATCACCGGTATAGTGGAGACGAAACGCCACAAATATGAGAACAAACAAATCCACACTGAATCTCCTTGAGACTAACCAAACACAGTTCCTTCAGCCATGGCTCATAAGATTTTCTAGACCTTTCATGAGCCTTTTGCCCTCCTCTGGACACGCTCCAGGACCTCCATGTCCTTTTTGAAATAAGGGACCCAGAAGTGAACACAGCATTCCAGGTGTGGTGTCACCAATGCTGAGTACAGGGGGACGATCGCTGCCCTGGTCCCGCTGGCCACGCTATCCCTGATAGAGGGAAAGATTGGAGGGGACAGGGCTGCTCTGCAGCCAGGCTGGGAGAGCTGCGGATGTTCAGCCTGGAAAAGATCCAGGGAGACCTGAGAGACCCTTCCAGGACCTAAAGGGGCTCCAAGAGAGCTGGAGAGGGACTTTGGACAAGGGCCTGGAGGGACAGGGCAAGGGGGAATGGCTTCAAACTGAAAGAGGGCAAGGTTAGATGGGCTACTGGGGAGAAATTCTTCCCTATGAGGGTGGAGAGGCCCTGGAACAGATTTCCAGAGAAGCTGTGGCTGCCCCTGGATCCCTGGAAGTGTCCAAGACCAGGTTGGACAGGGCTTGGAGCAACCTGGGATAGTGGAAGGTGACCCTGCCCATGGCAGAGGAGTGGAACTGGATGAGCTTTAAGGTCCCTTCCAACCAAAACCATTCCAGGATTCTATGATTGAGGGCTGGAATATCAGAAGAGGTTCACGAGCAACAATTTGCCCTACTCTTAATCCCCTCAAGGAATTGCCTCCTCTTTGGGTCTCACTGTTTGTTTCCTTCAAACTTAAGAGATTTTTGTGAGCTCAAGTACAACAACGAACAAAAAGTCTGGGAGAATGAGGAGAGATAAGTGACTCCCAGATATACTGAGGAGCAATAAAGTAGTGACTTTAATTTCAAGTCTGAGAGAAAATAAACAATTTATAAGCATCTCAAAGGAAAAAAAAGAAGGTGAATGCTGGCCAGTATGGCTTTGTCAGGAATGAATTGAGCCAATCTAATTTCCTCTTCTGGCAGCATAACAAGGATTGCAGATAAGGGTGAAGCAATGTATGTCATATATCTTGATTTTTAGTGGAGTTTCTGACACTGGCTTGCACGATATTCTAATAATAAACTGGGAAACCAGTCTAGATGATACTGCTCTAAAGGAGTTGCAAAACTGGTTGAGGGAAGAAGCGCTTAATATCAGTGCTTGTACAGGGAATTACCTGTGTATTACTCATCTGTGATGCAATAATGCAATTACTGCATCTGAAGCTGAGATCAAGTTCAGAGTAAGCACAGTGGCAGAACCAGGATTCAGAATGGGAGCTCTGTGGTAAAAATGGGATGTGGCTGAGCAGCAGGTGCACTGCTGTTCCCTTCAACGCCATCAGCTTCAGATTTACACCAGTGGGAATAGGGCAGATGGCTGTGCTGCAGGGAAGGGTGGAGAGGCTGCTGAGGGTCAAAAGCTGAACAGGAACAAAAAATATCTTTTTGCAGATGAGGTAAACGCCACACAGGCCCATGTGGGTAAGAAAATCCAAGTAACACACGGAGAGAAATCCTGCTCTGCTGAGCTGCGTTAGAAGAGCATTAGATTCCTGTGCACCAGAGAAATGTGGATGATTTGGGGAAAAAGGTGGCAATAATGATCAGGGTCTTTGAACACATGACTTCAGCTGAGCCTGTCATGTGAGAGGACATAAAACTGAGGGAAGATGTGCGTAGTCTTTGAATAGATGAAAGGCTGCTGCTCTGAGGAAAGGAGCGATTTGTTCTCTTATGTTCACAGGGTAGGGCGAGAAGTCGTAAGCTAAGATAACAACAAGGCAGATCTGGGTAAAAAATTGCCAGCGACTTCTTTGAAGTAGTGAAGCCCTGTGTTAGGAACTGATTTGACAGGATGTAGGGCTGCTCTTAGAGGTTTTTAGAATGGATGAAATGGACAAATGACATATTTGTCAGGATGGCAAAAGTGCAATACCAGCTCTTGCATTCAGGAAGGAGGTGAGAGTTGATGGCCCCTGTCAGTGGTCCTGTGGCTCTGTGGCTGCGAGATGTGGAATCAGGGCAGCCCTTGCTGGCTTAACAATAAAACTGCCTCAGCTGCAGGGATTAAAGACACACAACTAGGCCGAGTAGAGTTACGTAACAGCGACAAAATTACATTTTTAAGTACGGTTTTATGTTTACAAAATGGCTTTCACCAGATGGAGGGAGAGCATCTAAATGAGGGGCTCTGCAGAGGTTTTAAGCCTTAAAAGCTAAGACCCTGTCTCCAATGAAGCTTCCTGAAGAATTTTCCACCGCTGCTCCTGTGTAGTGCTGATACAATTGCGCTGTGCTAATCCAGGAAGGATGGCGATGTTTTTGAGATTAAAGCCTCACAAGCAAGGCTGAACTGATTTCAGTGAATGTGATTTAGATGCAACCTGACCTTAAGGTATAAAAAAAATATATATGAAAAAAGATTTAAGCTGGGACATCCTCGTTCAGCTACAGGGTAGCAGCTAGTCAAAAAGAGATCTTCTGGATGCAGGCTGTTAGATACACAAACAGGTAATTGGTGATGAAAAGTCATACTTTGAGTGCATTCTAGGTTTGCATTGCCACAGAGCTGGTTTTGCCTCTCAGCTCGTTTGAATTTGCTCTTTCTGTGCTCTCCACCCTCCTGTTGTGACTCCATACATCTTGAGTTTGAGCTGAACACGTTCTGCTTTCTCACTGTGAACAAATTCAAGCTTTTCCCCATACAATAAACCTTAGTAAAACTATGAATAAATGCTATTGATGAAAGGAATTATTTCCAAGAGATTACCTGGATCACATCTCGCATCCTTGACTTGAAAAATCTTAAATCTCTGTTAGCACAGATCCTTCACATAGTGTTGGATGTGTTCCATCATTCCAGATGTACCAGGGATGTATTATTTGCAAGGTTTGGAGTCTGACACACAGATAATTCTTTTGTCTGCAGATCCTTTCACACTTTTTTTCTGTGTTGTATTCTATTCCTTTAAGAAAAGATTTAGCCCTTACTGTGCATCCATTTGGGGAGTAGAAGGATGCTGCTCCTTTTCCCTTTCTCTTTTACCATTAGTGAAAACATCTGTACTGTCCATTAGCTGTTCCAGGAGTACCTCTGTGCCTAAAGAGACTTGTGGAATATCTGTGTTCCCTTTCACGGGGAACTGCATGAGTCAGCTGGTGTTGAGAACACACCTATGTTTTCCTCACCTCCATCCCACACCCTTTTCTGCTCTAATAAATTCATGGCAGGTGGATTCAAACGTGAGCTCCAGCTTCCCCGAGCCACTGGCACAGAGGAAGAGGATTGAGGCCTTGGATAACCTCCCCAGGAAACAAAGCCCAGGACACAGTGCCTGGTGTGCAGTTTGTTTAGTGCCAATGGAGCCACCCCATCTCCCTCTCTTCAGCATCTTCACTTCATCTAGGGACTTCCCTTAATTGGCCAGGCTCTGCTCCTGCACTAGAAATGGTTTGATTTAGCAAGAGAAATCTTTGCACTGGAATCAATTGGCCTGGAACATGTCTGATATTTGTGCACAGTGATATCAAGAAGAGGAAAACGGGCATGACCCTGAAGGGTAGCAGTTAGTAAGTATTTTATAAATTGTGTGTAAATGTCTGTGCACATATCAGAGACTGTGCTTGAGAGCAGGAAGTGGCTGCACAGAAGGCAGAGGAGAAGAATGCTTTGTAGAGAGCTGATGCACACATTCCAGGGGCTGTCTCAAAAGGTCCACATGTCTAGGGATTCTGTCAGTGTGATGGAACACGTGCTTCCTGCAGCAGGTGCTTTGGAGAGGGAAAATGCCCCTGATGTGCACCAGGTGCCATTGTGTGACCACAGAAGACATCAAGATGGAAGGGACCTGTAAGAATCATCCAGTGCAACTCCCAAGGGAGGAAACAGTGAGCTGCAGCAGAGAAGACCTGCAACCTCTTCATTTTCAGTTTGTCCTGCATCTTTCCTGTCTGGTTGGTTTTACAGCCATTTTTTTGTAGAAGACCAGGTCCTTTAGAGACCTCTTGTTCTTGTGCAGAATTTTCAGTCTCCACACAGTGTTTCTCTTTGGAGTCTGGCTGTTTCCAATTCCTCCATCTGAAGTGGAGCAGAAGGGCAATTGATGTGCCATTTTTGAGGGTCTGAAATAGGAAGATGGTATCTACCCCAGGAATTTGAAGTTGCTCATGCTCTAGAGTTTTGTTGCTGTTGAAAAATAAAAGTCATGGTGCTGATGACAGCACACCTTCCAAATTCCTCTTCGTGGGTGTAGATCAGCTGCTGAGACCAGCGGCTTGTTACTGCTGCATTCAGGCACCATAAAGATTCTGATGGATGAATTCTGCATGGGGTGCAAAGTGCTGAAATTCCCTTGCGCTCCAGTGGGTTCAGAGTATCCCACATGCAGCTTTTCTGCCTAGTCTGGATTTCCTTGAGTTAGTGCATTCCCTTTGGGACATCTTGGTTGTTAAATGAAAACGTTCCTTTTCAGGTATTTGTGCTGAATGTGGAAGCTCAGGTGCAGGAAAGTTTCATAGCTGCTCTGTTGAAATAATCTTTCTAATATATCTGTATGTGTTTTTCTTACCCTGGAGTTCCTTAATGGTGGTTTTTTCCCCCCTCCTCTCAGGGCTAACTGTTCTGCCTATTCCATCTTGACTTACAGGTCTTTCATTGCAATTTAATAGTTGTTCTTAATCTTTTCCAGGTGCATATAATGATCCTGCTCCTGACACAGATCTTTTGCCACACAGGAAGCCTGTGAGGAAGGTATGAAACAGATTGAGAGCACAGCTATTTATACAGATCATGGAAAGCTAGGATATGTAGATTTGAAATCTGTGTGTTACTTTCTCAGAAATTTTGCCATATCTTTAATTTCATTGTGTATCACTGGCTGCCTTTCTGAAGGCTGGATCCAGAGTTCACTGAAATCATTGGAAGTAATCCCTGACATTTTGGACGACTCTAGACCAGACCATAAACCAGGTGTTGGGGTGCTTGTTTTGAACCACTGGACTAGTCAAAGTTGTTATCCCCACCTGTTATTAAATCAATAGTTTTGATTCTAATGACACTTCAGGCATTTATTTCCACCCTCCAGTGGAAAGAAGGTGGCTGAGTGTGTGCTGTAGGTGAAGACATTGTCTAAGCAGGCAGTAGCAGAAAGCACAAAGGTGGCAGAAGGCTCAGTGTCAGCCTGGGAGGAAACGCTGTGCATTAAATCCCCAGCTAGCTGTGATATTTGGGAAGTGCCAGTTGTCAGCACAGTGCCAAAGGAGCAATCTGCTCAGTGCTGGCAGCTCTGCTCCACTCTGCCAATTCCAAATGCCACTGACTCGCTGGAGAGGGAACCCAGCCTACTCTTTGTTGGAGGGCTGATAGGTGTGAGGAGTGGAGTTGTGTAATAACTGAAAGAAAGGACAAATCAAGAGGAAATGGAGGAATTCCTCAGGGTGCCATCTGTGATGCAGATTACTAGGGAGGCAGAGTGAAAGTGAATTTCTTCTTTTGTGGATTAATTCTGCCAGGCTGCAATCAGTGAGCTAACATGCATCCTGCCTTTCAGGATCATAAAAAGCAGTGCAAGTGCTGACATCTATTATTAACACTGCTTTCAAATCAGCACTGGAGAGAAACAATGGAATATATACCTGAAAGTTTCCAGCTACCACCATAAAGGGCAGAAAGGTGGGGAGGTAACTCATATCAGCCACAGCTTTCTTTACTCCCTCCTCACCTCCTCAGTGGGGTGATGATCTCCTTGTGCTCATTAGTAATGTGTTGAAGGTCAAGCCCCAGCTTTCATGTAATAGTAAACAAACTGACTTTAGAGAGCAAAAAGAAGTCTTAGAGACGTAAAACATCATTCTTATCTACTTCTCTCTTCCATTCAGCTGCCAGAGATGATTTGTGAATGATACAATGATACATCTCTGAGGCAGAAACAGACCCTGTTGTTTACCAAAGCCTGAAGTCCGCATCCATTTTTCTGAATTTCTGTTGGATTTGAGTTTATATACCAATATTATTTATTTCAAAGCTCTTCTGCAATAGCAGCAGCTGGTTTTAGACCTGACTGAAGCTGTATTTGATTGCTTTCTCAACAAACATATTCTCTGCTCCACAGTTTATGATATGGATGTGTCTTTTTATCTCATGGAAAATATGAGCCCCACAGCTCATTTAGCGCTTACTGTTTACTGATATGAATCATTGGAGGACTGTTGTTGTTGCTGCTGTAAAAATAAAAATAATAATAATAAAAACACTTTATGGAAGGAGAGCTCCAAAGGCTTTAATAGAAAAATTGCATTCTCGTAACAAAGGCTGCTCTTCTGCAAAACAACATCATGTAAATGTGCCACAGTGTTCCAGAATGCTGCACAAGTTCAGTGCTGTGTGGGTTTTATATAACAAATAAGTTTTAAACCCCCAATTTAGTGTGGAGATAGCAGCTCACCTGCTTAAAATGTATCCTTTCATTATCGGTCAATTGGAGGGGAATGTATTGGTTGTATTTTTTATCCTCTTTGAATAAAAGCCACATTTATGACTCAGTTTTTATAACCAGTGTCCCATCATTTCAGCTGAGAAGTGCTTCTTGGATTATCAGTCCTTTCCAGAAGTTACACTCCTCTCCTTGGAAATGTTATCATGGGTGGTCTTGATGGAAAAGCACTGCAGACTGTAATGGTGAATGTTAAAGTGGCTTCATAAATCTGTGCACAAACTGAAGTGGCAGGTATGTTATTTCATTCTGTAGTCTGTAATGCAAGGAGGCTTCAAATTTCACTACAAAGGATCTCACTGGGGGCTACAGTCCATGGAAGAAATCCGAGCACCATGGAAACAACTGTAAAACTCTGGTTTCAATGGAGGCAGAATTTTATGCTGTCCATTTGAGGGTGGCTTTTCCCTCAGCAGTGTCTTAATTCTTCCACCAAATTTGTTAAAAATCTCTTCATAAGCCTTGCTAGGAGTAAAGCTGGGCCGAGATGGTGCTTTTTAGATGATCCTGCTATGAGTGTAATATTTTTAAAAACTGAGCTCTTCATGTTCCATAGAGTTACCAGATTTGCCTTACGGACCACTGATATTTATCCATTATTTGCCTAATCCTGCATTTCTTACCCAGAGTTAAACCACGTTAAACCACACACATATAAACTCTTTGATGAGGTAGCTGTTGCATGAATAGTTCTATTTCCTCTGTGCTTGGACACTGAGTTCATCCTGCCTTCTCCATGACCTCTGCCTGCTCTTAGGGCTTTGCAGAGTGCTCACTGCCCTCCAGGTCAGCCTGCGCTTCTTCCAGTTCTCTCTGAGGTGGGCAGAGGCAGCATTTACAGCTCCTGCAGCTCCTCATCCTGGTGAGCATCCTCATCCCTTTGCATCCAAAGGTCCTGAAAGCAGGTGAAGGATTAATGTAAATAATGCAGGGAGAGGATGCTGAAAGTTGCTGGAGGTCTCTCTGCAAAGCTGTTATTTAAGGTGATGCCAGATTTTTTTTTTTTTTGAAAAAGCAAAACTTAAAACCAAACCTCATGAAAACCCCAGTTCTGAGCATCACGTTTACCTCTCATTGTAGCCACACTGACTTTAAGAGAATTGTTTCTGATTGAGGCTGATGTAACTGAAGACAAGTTAGGTTTTAATGTATGTGTGTGTATAGATGTGTATAGGGAGATAGAATCTTTGTTGTTAGTCTTTACATTACTAGAATTGGATTTTTGGCAGCAGTTGTATCACTTCATTCCAACAAAGAGACAGCTTTTTACTAATTTGCTTCCTTAGTTTCATTTTAGCAATGAAGAGCTGAAGGAAGCTCTCTAGTTTTACATCTCTGTTAGTTTCCAGTCCATTTCTTGGCTATCCTATTCAAACAGCAATCACAACTTCTCTTAAACACAGAACTTTTTTGGTTTAATTGCATATAAATAGTTCTTGGGTTTTCAGTTTGACAAAAGCTGGTAGTAATCCTTGTCCTGTATAAGATTTGTAGAAACTACTGCAGATTGAAATTGGTGTGAGTGGGAGAACCAGGGATTTTGAATATAAATTCTCAGTTTGTTCACGATTTCTGTCTAAACAAAACCACGTAATCTACTGCTTTGTTGCTAAAGTATAAAATAGAACTGGAGTTATTTTCCATCCAGGAGCTGCATCCAGCCTCTCCAGTTTACCTGGCCATGCTGTTGCAGTTTATTCAGGTCTGGACAAGCTCACTGTTGTTCCTGCTTGCAATCCAGCTGCATTTCCATTCTGGTCAGCTCAGTGTCCATCATTTCCAGGCAGAGATCTTCAGCACTCCAGTCTCCAGACTCGCCTGCAGAGACTCAATTGCATGCTGGTGAGTGTTTCTGTGGACTCCAGTGAAGCATATGGTACAGCAGTCTGTTAGCTTGAGTCTGATCCAGCCCTTGTATCAAATTATTGCCCTCCAAGTAATAAAAATATAATAACTTTTCAAATCTGTTAAAACTGAGATACCAGGACTTTGTACCAAGCCTTCTTTTAAAACAGGACTGGAGAGATTTCAAGAGGTCATCCTAAAAATGTACTGCCTAAAATCTGGATCACCTCCTGTCAAACCAGTCCCCCTTGATGTGAGACCAGACTGCATTTAACTTCCAATAACAGAGACTGTAACCTCCAGACAATCTGGTCCAAGCAGTAATTCCCCTTAATGATTATCAAACTTTCCTAATGTCTAACTTAAAACCTCCATGCTGCAGCTTTATTATGTGCATAATGTAATTATGGCCTGCGTGATTATACATACAAAATCTATCCAGTTACACATGCAAAATCCATCTGGTGGTATGTGGGCAGCAGGCACCGGGCTGGCAGGAGTCTCTCACATCTGCAGCATTGATACCTCCAAGGAAGACTCTGCTTCCTCCAGTGCCACCTGCAGTTCGTCCTTCTCAATCTCCAGCCTCACCGTTTGCAGCTCCCAAGTGTTCTTCCCTCCCTTCCTCAGCTGATCGATTAGATCCTTAATTTCCTCTAGGGAAGAAAGCAGATATTTCGTGTGATATGTTTATTTCAGGACTATGAACTCTACCCAGTGCACCAGACAGGTCCTTTGACTAGAAATAGCATGAAATGGTTTCAGTCACTTTATGTCAGCTGCCCTTCTCTTTCATTGCTAAATATTATCCTGGATTTCTGAATGAGCCCTGCTAGCTGCATGTGTTCACAGAGGAGGAAGAATGAAGCATGCTAAATAAAGAGAATTTTTTCCCAGTTTGTATCCAGCCTTCCCCTTTCCCCCTTTCAGATGGTTGCTTTCACAAAATGGGAACAGGACACCATCTCCCTGCAGCAGAGAGGGGCTCTCTGCCAGCTGATGGAGGCTGGAGCAAAAGGCTGGGGAGAGAGCCCAGGAAACCCTGGGTCTGTGCCCGGGTGTCCATCACTGTTTTCTCTTGGCCACAAGGACAGCAGACTGTAGCATCTTCTAAATGTTTACAGTGTCGTCTTCCAGCCTCTTGTAAGAGATCAATTTGTGTAATTTACAGAAGTGTCAAAAAAAGAGGTGGGGGGGAACTGGTATCACTGAACAGCCAGTAGGGAGAAGGGATGCAAGGGGAGACTGAGAGGAGTCTGACTGACTTATTCTGAACTGATTGCTGGAGATGCTGAATCCTCTCCACGGAGGTTAAAGGGAATGTCATTTTCCCAGGGTGAAGCTGGCTGTTGTTAACAGCCCCCCAAGTGAATTGCTCAGAATTAGAGGATGCTGGTAGCCAGAACTGGCACTACAGCCTCTCTTTTATGGCACCAAATAATGTCCTCAGAGACTGAAAGCACTGCTAGGAATAAGAAAAGTGGAATTGGTGCTGGAAGACACCCCAAGAGATCATTCAGCAGAAATCAAGGGGCTTATGATGCGCAGAATTTTTGTACATCAAACTAGTACTTAACCTTAAGGGCGATGTTCTCTTTCTTCATAGATGCCAGGTGCTCCAAGGATTCTTTGTAGGCAGCCTTAAGCTCTGCATTTTCAGTTGTGTACATTCCTTTTGTGAATTTACTTCAACCTGCAGCTCTTTGCTCTTTTTTTGCTATTCCTGTAGCATCTTAGCAAAGGCTCTGCGCCTCTTGTCCAGAGCAGCACAAGCAGCATTGGCCTGGAAAAATAAAGCCAAGCATTCACTGGACACAAGTTTTCTTTACACTTCACTTCTCTGCATGTCCTGCCAGCCAGTCACAGTTAAATTGGCGGCCATTCTAAAGGCTAGCAGCATTTCTCATGGTCACTCTGAATGGATGATTAAAATGTTTATGAGGCTGTCTTTCCTCACCATTAGGAATTTAACAAGATCACCCAGTTCCCATCAGTGTGATAGTCGTCCTTGCTCCTGTGGTTATAATGATGCTGCTGTGGAGCAAATGTTTTTCCAGTTCAGATGTTCCTTGTGCAGATGTGCTGTTGGTAATTGCCTGGGTTGATCAGTGTGACTTCTTCTATTTCAAAGCAGATTCAGTTACAAACAAGATGTTATTCAAGTCTATTTTAGATTGTTTAACTGCTTGTCATGAAGGGAAAGAACAAAGGTACATTTTTCTTTCCTAGGAGCTTTTAATCACAAATATTCTACATATCCTTATGATCCACACATGTGTTCAGATACCATGGTGACAAGCACACCACAGGGACCATAGAATAAAGAACTGCTTCATTAAAGAAAGGGATGGGGAAACAGATTTTTTCAGCCAGTAATGCAATGCTGTATGTGGGATTTTCGGCTCTTGGGATCTGTTCTAAAGCCAACTGCAGGCATTGGCAGGTACCCAAGGACTTCAGTGGATTTGGAGCAGCCTTTGTGCCTATTTTAAGTAACATTTTTATTCAAATATCCCACAGTTGCACTACTATTCATGCTCTTACACTAACATGAACAAGAGTAGAAATACTAATTTAATGAAGGAGCTGGTGTTTAAACTGTGTTGTTTAGGTCTGCTTTGAGTTTGGTAGTTAATAACCAGTGGCCAACCCACCAGTACTGCAACACTGAAAAGTTCAAAGCAGGATATCATTATCCTTTAAAGGAAGATGAATACCTTGCCTTGCAGTAAAGGAGGGCTTTTGCTTTAGCTGTACTCTTGTTTCGGGAAGTCAGCTAATGAGCTTATGAGAAGCATGCTGTGTGCTCCCAGGAATTAGCCGTGGCTCTCATTTGGGTTTTCTCTTGATGTGAGAAGTCTGAGCCTTGCTCCTCTTGGCCATACAGATTGCATGACGTTTAACAGAGAGACCTTAAGAAATAAGGGACTGGATCAAAGCCGACCTGAGTTAACAGAAAGACTCCCAGAGCCTCTGGTACCAGGTCTTAGATCTTGGTGGTCAGGCTGAGTACGCTCCAGGGTAGCTGGATTTCTGGCCTTCTGAAGTCAACAGTGAGTTCCTCTCCTTATTTCTGAAGCCTCTACTTAGTTTTCTCCTTGTTGGCAGCCCAGGCTTGGTCTGAGCCCACTGTCTCCTCTGCTTCCAGAGCCTCACAGCCAACTTTGTCCTGGAGGAAAGGTGGCAGAAATGTCCCGCTGAGCAGTTCATGGAGTTGAAGATTGGTGGAATCAGCAGCTCTCACCTACTGAACACCATCACTGTTTTCACCAGGGAGATATGGTAACTTGGCAGCAGTCTCAGAAAACAGATTGTAAAAACTTTGGTGTTTGCTTTATCCTTAGGAAATTTTAGTGGCTTTTGTAGGGCTAATGTAAGAGCAAAGTCCTGTTGAAATTAAAAAAGGCTACCCAAATTCAAACCTTAATCAGAAAGGTTTGTTTTCTGTTGTCAGTGTACCAACGTTAGGTCTCAATAGTCTCAGTTACTGCAAGTATTATTGACGCAATCCATCACACACACACAAACACACGCTCACACTTTGATTAGAAGGCATGAACTAAAACTCTACTTTATTTGAAAGTCTGACTCCAATATATATCATATCTACAAAAGGCCAGGGATTGGGGGAGAAGGTTGACACCTCTCCCCATCCCATTGGTCAAGACAACTGTCCATCAGCTGTCCATATCTCTAAGAACAGGAACGTAAACTGCCTTGAAATTATGATAAACATTTGCCAGTATTTACAGACCAGAGCGTGAGAAAGAACCTAAAACATGAAACTGTGAAACAGAAGAGAAGGCTGAAAAATCAGGGCGACATATTATTTTCCTTCTCTTGGCTGGAGCCCTTTGCTTTCTCTCTCTCTTACCAAATTACATCCCAACAGATCACATCCATAAGCTGTGACTCAGCTGCCAAACTAAATAATGAGATTGCCCTAAGCTTCAGACTCCCTGAAAGTGGAGTGCTCACTTGGTTTCCTCCAGCTTTTGCTTCTATCAATGGCATCAATCTTCTATTTTGTCCTCCAGACCGAACAACACTTCAGTGTTGAGTTTAGACAGCTGAACAGCAGTTCAGCTTTGCTTTTCTCCTCTTCCTCCAGCTACTCTTTGATCAGGTCCAAATCCTGCTCAGTGTTGTCTGGGCTCCCACAGCAGCCATGCAGGACTCAAGGTGGCAGAAGTTCCACTTGAGTCACTCAGTTCTGGACCATCTAGAAACACCTCAGCCTTCAAAATATCTTCCTGTTCATGAGCCAAGGTTTTTTTTTTTCCTTGCCTGTTTTTTGCTGTATTGCAGTGAATTGAATTGAGCTCATACAACTGAAAACAGAACTTGGCTTGTCACCATCACTGTTAGCTCTCAAACAGTGTTTCAAAGAATTTGACAGTAAACCCATTTGGTGATTGTTCTGAGCACAGAATCTGTGCCAGACTGGTGATATACAGGTGCAGCACTAGAATTACTCTTGGGAGATAAGGAGGAATTTGCAACACACAGGTGTCAGACAGGGAGATTAAATGTTGATATATTTTGAGCCAGACTTTTGCGATCTCTCAGATAAACTGCTGCACAATCCACTGAATGGACAGTGGACTGATAATCAGGAGCTTCTCTGTGTTCTGCTCTGCTGCCAGCTCATGGGAGACTCCATGTCTTATTTCCACACCCATACAACGTTCATGTCCCCCACATCCCCTCCAAGACCAGCTGGTGACAAGCCCAGACGTTGACTTGGATGAGAAAGTTCTCCTTTGTGAGGGCCAACACAACAGGTTTGTTACTCTGAAGTGGACAGCCTTCAAAGGAGCAGGCAGTGCATGACCCATGGCAGCAGCAGCCTCTGCAGGCAGCTGGTGTTCCCCAGCACCTCGGACTCCTCATCCAGCTGCCTCCTCAAGTCATCTGTGTGCAAGGTGAGAGAAATCTTCAGTGGACAGTCTGGTTAAGCCTGCTCTGAGCTTTCTGGAGCTCCCAACCCAGCTGGCTGGTTTTGGCTGTGCAACAACTGTATAAAGAAACAGGAGAGGAACTAATTCAATGTGACTGGAGTGAGAGAGAAGGATTGGGCAGATCTGCAAGAGGAGACAGGGCAGGGCTGCCAGAGCTGGATGAAATGTAGGGGAAGAGAAGGATCTGAGGGAGGTAACATTGCACAAAGCTGTCAAGGAATTTACCTTGGAGCCTGATGGCTTTATTTTCAGCTTGGCTCTCCACCACAGCCAGCTGGGCACTGGCCTCAGCCAGGTTATCTTCCAGCCAGTGAACATGAGCATGGGAGTTCAGCTGGAAGAGAGAGGTCAGTCATATGATGCTGAGTAAGGCTTCAAGGGCCAAGATGTCCTCCCTTCCTGGCAAACTCAGTTTATTCCAGTTGGTAATTGCCCTGGGATGGCTGTAGTAGCCTGGGGGAGGGCAGAGTGTCCTGACCTTTCTGAGGGGGATGCCTGCTCCATCATCCACGATGGGCAGTGTTCAGCATCAGCTGCCAAAAGCTGCTTCCTGGCATCAGCAGCTCCCACTGGAGAGCTGGATTCTGTTTTGCACTCATCGTTGCACCTGCGGCTGCATTGGTTTGGTGAGGAATTCCCTGCTGGTCTCTCCCCCTGGATTTCTGCAGAGATGCCATGCTTACACTGAGCTTACCCCTTTCTGCCTTCATGAGCTGTTTGTCTCTCTTCAGCTTTGCTTTCACTCTGGGGCATCTCCATGAGCTCTGCTCTCCCAGCCATGGCAGCTGTGTTCTTCCTGTGGCCCTGCGCTACTTGACCTGACCTTGCTGCTTTCTGTGCCACTGGACAAGCTGCTTGACCCCTTGTTTTCCCCCTTGCAAGGTGTCTGACAACATGGACCTATCTCCTGAAGTGGATGAGAATTAACCAGCTCACCTTTCTAAAGTGAATTGAAACGGAAATGTTCCTTAATATTGATGCTATCAATTTGTATTAGTCATTAGAACATGTTCAGAGCATTCTATTCAAATATGGCCTCAGCTTCCAGGTCTTCTTCCAGCTCTTCCCCGTCTGGAGAGACTGGAGCACACATATGAACACAGCAGTGCCTGTGAGCAGGAAATGTGAGAGAAATTTGTGGGAATATGAACAAGAATTTTAATTTCTTCACTCCCTTCTCGATACGTTTGTCAGCTCAACTGGATTTGATTTCCTGGGAGAGATCTATGGCTGGGAATACTGAGCCAAGAAAGCAGGAATGCCTGGCCAGGTGTCTCAGCAGACAACTGATGTTATCTGCAGCATGGTTGGCTTCCTGTATCATGTTGGAATTTGGCCTTCAGGAATATAATCAAGCTGATTTGGTTACTTGAGGGAAATGGAGGCCTGTTCATAGAAATAGCTGCAATCTAGGTCTGTGTGTCATGTTTTTGTTGAAATGCTGAGTGTTTAGTTAAATATTTGAACGCTGAAATACTTGGATGAAATAAATATTTGAATTCAGAATGGTAACACTGCACATCCTGCGAACTGTGGCCTCTTTTCTTGTTTGATTTACCACCTTTCCTTCCAGAGTGAGAGGGACAGTGCCTTGGAGGGCAGTAGAGTCCATGGAAAGCTCTATCAGACATCTTTGCTGACTGCCTGAGGAAGATCCTGGAGCACATCACCTTTCTCCTGGTCAGAGCAGCATGGCAGGAGATCTGTACTGAGCACACAGTTCCCCAGACTTCACAGAGGAGTTTTCAGTGAGTGGATAATACACAAGACAAGCTGGATTCAGAGCTGGCTGAACTGTTCAGTCACTGGAAACTAAAAGGCAAATGTTTCCAAGCCCAGGGGTTTCCAAGCTCATAGAGAAGTCAGAATCTGCTGCAGAAAAAAACATCAGCATCTGCCTGGGGAAAAATAAATACTAAATCTCAGCTGGTTCTGTTATTTAAGGGTTTAAAGAGTGAGAGACTCCAGACTCCATTTTAACAGGGTAGTTTAAAGGGATGTATTAATCTTTTATGCCAACTCAGTCTTATCAAAAAGTCAAAGCTGCACAAGCTGCCTATTGTGGGGTGGCAAAGGTAGGACGTTACAGCAAATGAATTAAGCCAATTTAGTGTTTCTGCTCTGGGGTGAACAGCTGAGATTTAGTGTCCTGTCTCTTTAGTGGGACTGGCAGGACACTTAAGTCCCTTTTTCCTTTGTGGAAGCTCCTCTTACCCCATCATTAACTGGTCTGCACAGAAAGGGCCAAGTAGCATGGGAAGCTGAACCTGTCTGCAGCTCTGGAGGACTAAAACACTTAAATTTTCTTCTGTCACTTAAGTATCCTGGTGGCCTTGCTCTGAAGCACAAGGATCTTGTACTCCCTGTGGAGAATTTGAATTAGCAAAGCTTGCAGTATGTACTAATGATTGTACACATTGCCTTTGCTGCTTATCTCATTAACTAGGTAAATTAGTGGTTTGGATAATATAGACTTCGGTATTTGTATTCCAGGAAGTTAATTTCTAAGGGGAGGTTTCTCAGAGCAGTGCTGGCAGACCCATCACTGAAGTAGTCAATAGTGACACTAAAATAAAGTTCTAATTTGTGATAATATTTTGCAATTCTAAAACAGTTTTTGTCTGAGGATCAGAAGGCCTTACATAAACATGAATCATTTAAGCCTCATAACTTCCTAGTGATTATACACATTTTATATGTGGGTGAGTGTGGAAGATGAATTAGAAATATCAGACAATGAGTCAGAGAAAGACTTAGGAAACAAAATCTTGTATTTCTGATTCTGCCTGCTTGAATTACTGAACTGTACTTGTGCCTGTCATTGGGTTAATGCTGAAGAGATCTGGGGTGACTGTGGATTTTCCCAGTGAATTTATTCTTGCCATGAATTTTCTTCTTCAGAGTTGTCCTCCAGCTAGTTGAAAAAAGGAGAATAAGTGTAAAAAAAGACTTTATAACAAAGATAAAATCATAGGATCATGGAATGATTGGGTTGGAAGAGACATAGAGACCATCCCATTCCACCCCCCTGGGTGGAAGGGACACCTTCCACTATCCCTGGTTGCTCCAAGCTCTGTCCAAACCGGCCTTGAACATTCCAGGGATAGGGCAGCCGCAGCAAACAAATTGATGATGTTTATCAGAAGGGCCCAACATGTTTAAACCAGACCAAAGAGGGTCATGTAAAATAGAGACCGTGGCAACTGCACCTCACCTCAGGTATCCAGGCAGGTTGGCTGCTGTTCTTGGGCAGGTGGCTCACCTTGTTCTCCTTGCCTTGTTCTCCTCACCTTGCAGTTTTCCAAGAAGGGAGAGGCAAGACTAGTGCACAGAGTTGGGTGAGAAGCTAAACCCTGCCCTGGCAACAGGGAAAACCCAAAGAATTAATCCAAGGTGCTTCTGGAGAGCAGCCTGAGCTCCGTCCATGGTTTTCAATGGGCCCACAGGAGCTCGGTCCAGCAGTGACTCTTCCCAAAGCATCCTGCTCACCCTCAGAATTCACACAGCTCTTTTGGCCAGTGGCACAAGTTGGCAACACTTCAGTGTGCTGCCATGAGTTAATACCTAGAAAAACACGGCCCCTTCCTGTTTGTGCAGCATGCTGGTGTCTCCTAGAATTGAACTGTGTAGACAATGGGGTTTTTTTTGCTTTCCCCAGACTGGGAGAATGAGAATAGGAGAGAATAAAGAAAAATGAAACGGTTATTTCTGCCTGGTGAACTCCCTCCAAAGCCCTCTTCTCCTTTTGGCATTTAGTGACTGAGTCATTCTGAGCAGAGAGATGTAAGTTTGAACCCTGTGGTCTAATGCCTGCTGACAGGAAAAGGTTTTTGTGGATCACACAAGCCGTTAGCAGCAGCAGGACAAAATGTCACTGGAAACTTGTGCTTCTTTAGAAGAAATCTGAGATTCAGTTAATAAATTCTGAGGCATATGAGGCATCTGTGAGTTTAACATCCTGTGGAAGTTAACACTGACTTCAGAAGAAGCAGCAGACAGCCACATGGCTGCTCGGGTGCCGATTTAAAACTTCTCCAATTATATTAAATAGAAAAACATTTCAGGTGCAGGAGAGAGAGAAGCATTCCCCAAGGCTGGATGGAAAGGGTTTACATGGCTGCAGAGGAAGATGTGTTATAAGCAGAGGCCTAGCAGCATCATTATGTAAAAGTGGGTCTAATTAATAAAGAATGTCAAGGAAATACAATGCCTTTGTGTAGAAAGATCCCTAAAAATTCCTGTGAAATGACTATTGCTATCAGGTGGGAGGGTGAAGTGAATAATTAAATCCATCCCAGGTTGTGTGAGATGCTAGAAGACAATATAAGAAGCTGTGGGGGAGATGAGCTGAGTAAATCTGAGCATCCCAAAAGGTGCTCTGAGTGGAAGAGCTGTAATGGTTGGCTGGGTTCATTTCCCTGAAGAATAAGGCAAAATCCCCCTCTTGTTATGCTTCATACCCACTTCTCCTTCTCGGTTTTAGCCAGGGTACTCTCCAGCCCTTCCAGGTGCCATTTCAAATGCCTGAGCTAACCTCCAGTATCCACTTGCTGGCCCTGCTGTCATCTCCTTCACATCCAGGAGCTGCCTCAGGAGGCCCATCCTTCCTTTCATCAGTTGGGCCAGGCATTTCTCAACATCCAAAGGGTTCCCTTGTTCTTAATGAAGGGATGGGAATCCAGGGTTCATCGTATGAAAGGCTGCTGATAACATTCCTTTAACTTACCTTATGTTACAGTTGATCTCTGTGACTCAGGCCGCAGCTTCTCAAAGTTAAGCATCAGAAATCTGTTAGTACACACACAGGTTCCTAAAGAAGAGTTTGCACTTCAAAAAGAGGCCACCCCAACTTACTGTGGCTCAAACTAAGTATCAGTGGTGGACCAGGGACAGAACTTGGATGGGACATGTGACAGCTCCTTTGCTTTAACCAGGAGGCTTTTCAGTCTCCTTTGTTATCTAAGGACTTTATTTGAGTTATAATCAGGCTGCCTGTGAAGCTCATGCATCATCCCCATGTGCTCTTTATTCATTCCATATTCTGAAAAGGAGCTTCCTGTGAGTCACCTGAGGGAGCTAATGCCCTGCCTCAATGAATCCTGAGCCTTTAACAATTCCCCATGGATAACAGCCTGCAGTTGCATGGGGAGGTCATCTTTCTCCTGGCTGAGGGTGGCTTGTCAGCTCCTCTGCTCTTTTGTGTGATCTCTGAGCTCCCAAGTCTTTGACATGATTCTTCTCACCTCCTGTTCCTTCAGTTCCATTTCCTCCTCCTGCTGGGCCACATTCAGCAGCAGCTTCACCTGGAATTACGGAGTTCAAGCACTGTGGTTCCCAAAACAAGCCACTTCTATTATAATGGTTCCTGATAGCCCTGAGGTGGTCATTTTATTATCAGCTCCTAGAGGGCTTTGCATACCAGTGGGAGGCCTGGTGTTTCCTGAAATGCCTGTTTAGTGCAGTTTCATATCTCTGGTGTGAGTAATACAGCTCCTAGAAAAGGTTGTTATGGAGCACAGGAGCAGATCTGTGTGCCAGCACAGAAGTCAGGACTGTATGCCAAATTCTGGACTGACATAAATGCAGAATGCTCCTTATCATGATCTAGATTCACACCAGCCCAAATGGGACCAGAACCCTTTGAAAGCTTTTACTTTCTAAGGCTGTGGGTTAGCCTCATTTGGCTCACACGAGCTGGGAAGGTGTGGTACCCAGATAAAAGGGCGGATTTTGGTTCAACCATATGTGGAAAATTTGCTTTTAAACCTTTTGTTTCACTTAAACTTGTGTATCTTGGTCAGCACTTTCTTTCCCCTCTTACCAGAAGAAACCCAACTAATTTGGCCATCTAGGGCCTAAGTGAAGAGACTCTGAGCTGGAACTGCCCCTTTGTGATGGCTTTGTGGTCCTGCTTAGGAGAAGTGAACCAAACATCTTTGTTTCAGCTTTTAAATGTTAATGATTAGTGAGATCTTGTATTCCCATGCTCAGATCCTCACCCCTCCTCTCTGTGCTGGTTTGTGAAGTGGGAAATCCAGGCCTTGAATTTTGAAGACATTCTCTTTCCACTCCTTAGAGGCAGCAGGCGTAGACTCAGATTTCAGGATTTTCTCCATTTACTAACTTATCTGGCATTGATTTGGAAAGAAATTATTCAGGCCCCTTGCCCTATCAATAATTAACAAGAAAGTCACTGACTTTCTCAGTGTCTCTAAGTGAACATGGCTGCTATTTTTTCTCCCAGCCCTTATCTTTCCTGCCCAGACATCCCAAGGTTCTCTGTGCCTGTAATTGCCACTGTCTAATTCTGCAGAACAGGACAACCTCAGTTTATTTTCCTCACTCTAATGTTTAATTTCTCCCAGAAAATCAGCTGAAGAAACTTGTGGCCATTCCTCTGAATTGCCATCAGGCCAAGCCTGTGGCAAACAGAACATGTGGGGCTTAGAAACAACTGTAGGGGTGGAAGTTTTGTCCTTCATAAAACCGAAGTACACGTTGTGCCATCCTGTGACAGGAAATGCACTAAATAGTTTTAGTAATAATGAAAAATAATAGTAGTAATCTTGCAACTGTTAGCTTTAAAGTAATATTGAGGCAGTGATCTCCATCCATAAGTTGAAATAAGATAGAGTAGGTTGGAGGATTGATGACTATTGTGTAATTATTATAAAAGTTGTGAAATGCAGATTTTAGGTTCTTGGAAAGAACAGAATGCTCCCTTCTGTGTGGCTATTACAATAGCTACTTTCATTATGTTATGACAAAAACATATGTGCAAAATTAATGATGCATGCTGCTAATATTAGATGACTACAACAATCTCTCTACGTTTTACTTTCCAGTCTTAAACTGGATAAATGATCAGTTAGTAGGATTTTTGCCTGACTAAGGAATAGTAAAGAGCAAGTGAGATTTATCGTATAGCTGAAGGTGCACTTCATTTGCATTTTATTAACTGAACTCTCTGATTAAAAGTCAGTTTCAGGAGCATGTGTAAGAGAGAATATTATATGCATGAGGAAGTGGGTTGCTGTAGAAACTCAGACTCTGCAGCTCTATCTACTCCAAAGGCATCCTGAGTCATAACTGCCATCAGTTTAGTCAGCCCAGTTTGGTTGGGGTAAACGGTACCCTCTTATATCCAATTCTGCACTCCTTTTCCCCCCAGGTCAGGAGAGACAAGCAGCCACTCTGGTGCCTTCTTGTTGTCCACAAACCCTGGAGACATCAAGCTGGGATTCAGGTTTTGGTATCTAAAATGGAAAGACAGGTATAAGAATAGAACTCAGCAGCAGTGCAGAATCCTCATCGCTGCCTAAGATCTTCCCTGGTGTATCTTTCCAGCCCCACAGGCACTGAAATACTGCTGTAAGGAAGCCTGTGGATATTCCTATCTGTGAAAGTTCTTGGAAGAAGCAGAAGCAATGGAAGCAGTCATTTCTAGCCACTTCCTCTGTGATTTCCCATCAGGGACAGGATCCCTGCACAGGATGCAGACCTCTGACATCTGCAAGTGGAAGATGTGCATTCAGTAATGGTGTTGGAATTCAAACAACAAGAGTAACTGCCTATTCAAAACACATTTGTTTGCTGTTCACTGCTTTCCATTACTTGGCCTTCCACTTTATTATATATGTCATAGGTGAAAATTCATGTTGCTCTTCCCCCTCTGCAACTCCCTGTTTCTGTGGTTATTCTGCAAAAGAAAAAAAGGGTCACAAGAGGCAATACAGCCCAATAAAAATGGTGCCAATTTGTCTAGTTCCAGGTTGTGTATTTCCTAATTCTTTGTGCTTCTCTCACAAAATGAGAGGTTTATTAGACATCCTGTCTCTGGCTCTGGCACTTGGAAGTGTCTCTCAGCCTGTCATTCCCTGGGGCACAAGGCAACCTGTGAAAGGATGACCCAGACTCTTTCATTGCTGAAAGAGGATCTGCTCAGCCAGCCCCAGCTTGTGCAGAAGGCACTGTGTGCTTTGCCTGAGGATTGCTGTACCAGACTGTTTGAATCCATTTGGAGCAATGCAGTGGGTGAAATGCAGGGATGTGCTGTGCAAAGCAACCCTGAGTTAGTCCAGCTGCTCCTGGAATGAGACAAAGGGGAGTGAAGTGAAAGAACTAACAGGAGTTACCAAGGCTGGAGAGAGAAAACTTTCAGGTTTATAAAGTCATTTGCGTTTCCCAGCTGGAATCATAGCCCCATATCAACTGGCATTAGCTTTGGATACACAGAAAAGTAACACAAGCCTTCCCCTGTAATGTATTCCCCATCTTCATTTATGACTTTCAAGGCAAAATACTAACAGGATTCTTTGGAGCTTTCCTGTCCTGTTTCTATCACTCCTGAGAGTTACTGGAAGTGCTGTGACAGCAGCCTCAGAAAGGAACATCACATCCTCCGGGTGCTGGACTGCATCTCAAGAGTCAGTCTCCCCTTTTATGCTGCTTTATCAGTTTAGCAAAGCCCAAGATGGAATTCCACAAACAGGGAGTAGATGTAAGGTGCAACCCTGTCCATTTGATAGCTCGAAATCTGAAAAGCAGTTTCCCCATCTCTCCCATTCACCTCTCAGCAGCAAAGTGCTGGGCTGAGCTGATGACAGTCCTGGTAGGCAGCGGGTTTTTCTAGTTGATCGAAACCTGACATTTGTCTGGGCAGCAGAAGGCCACTGACTGCCAGGGGAAGATTATGTAGCCTGTCATTAATCCAGGGCTGCACTCACGCTTCCATCTGTGCAGGAATGTTTCTGGAGCAGTGCTCGTGGTGCCTCCCCGGAGCGCGCAGACGCAGCATGCACCGTCTGCCTCTCGTGCTGGAGGGGCAGAAATTTCAAGGTCAGCAAGATTGTCTTTCATGATGGAAGAGAAGGACACGGGCAGACACAGGCTGCTACCTGGATGAAGGGGGTGTTACAGTAACAGGTTTTATCCTTTCCACAAAAGAACGATGGGGAAACGCTGGGCACCAGAACCGGTGACATTCGCCTCCTGACACATCGAGCTGATAGAATTGATTGTACCCTGATGTTCACTCTACCTGCAGCCTTCTCTGCTTTAAGGAGGATCCAGAGCAGGACACACTGGATTTCTGAAGCAAATCCACCACTGCTTGGTGGGATCCTTGTTCTTCTGTTACCACGCTGTGATGCTGCGTCACACCTGGAAAGGAGCAGGGGAGGAAAGGCACGACCAGCTCAGATATAGCAAGAGAACAGCCTGGTAGCGCATGAGAAAGCAGATTGATGATTGCTAACCTGTGCAGAGAGAGGGAGAAATCCTCCCCGTGGGTACAGGGAAAGGAAATGAGCTAATTCTGGCATGGGAATAGCATTAAAGCAATCCTTAGAGTCTCAGTCCTCACAGGGGGTCCTTTCCATGGAAAGCGCATTTGTCCTGAATAAATGATTCTGCAGCACTGCCAAAGGAAAGCATGTTGTAGAGAGATTATATTTTTACCTTTTGGGCTCATACTTTGATACACTGACAGAGAGGACAATGTGGCTTATAGGCTGCTATAACCAAGCACAATCGGAACATATTTTGGCACAGTCAAACGTCACTTAGAAAAACCTGCTTGGTAGCAAAGAAAGGAAATAGTTGCTGAGTGTAAAAAAGATAGACCAAAGGGCCTGTGATTCATGCTCTGATCATGTTCTGTCAGTGTGTCTGTGCAGTGGAGTATATGAATAACTGGTGGAGTTTGATAATATGCTTAAATACTGTTCCTGCTGCTAAGCATTAGCATGGCTGTTTGACAGCACAGCAGAGAGGCGAGGAACAGCCACCAGGAAAGGCAAGATGGGCTGCAGTGAGCTGCAGGGCTCTGGCTCTTCAGCAGCACGCAAGCAAGGGAAGCAAAAATTGATTTAATCTTTGGTTGATGTGCCTTTTAGGTGGATTTCCTATAGCTATGTGTTACTAGAAACAAGCCATGACTCTTTCAGAATTTCTCTAAGGATTATATTTTTAATCAAAGCCAGTGGCAACATGTTGGGGAGTCACGGAACAGCCTTGCTGCTCTTTGTGTGTTAAAATGCCCAACTGTGTGTCACAGGTCAGACATTTGCATAATCAGTGTTTTCAAGTAATTGTCACTGGAACGGATTTCTGAGATGCATATTTCTGAATGGCAGAGCCACCTCTGCCTTTATGGCAACAGGCACACGTTAATTTGGGACAAGCTTGTACTTATCCCAGTATCACTGTATGTGAAAAATCCATGGAAGTTTGGAGTGATCTATTCATGCAGAGGGCTTGGGCTCCTCTCTGACTTGGCTGAGAGCACGTTCCAGCTTATACAGGGTTAGAGAAGGGGCATGGCAGAAACAGAACTGCTCTGCACTGGCTGTGCTGATGTTCTCCTTCTCCTCCCTTGGGCTTGAGGAGGTTGGGTGGTTTGCCCAGAGGCTGTTACAGTGGCAGCCTTTGATGGCCATCAGTGACCTGCTGGCCAAATCCTCCATTCTGGCACTATGATGCTGAGAGGATGCTCTTCCACTCCAGCTTGTTCCCTGCTTTTCCCCTGGGCCTGGCAGTGACCCCACTGGAACTCTCCAGACTGCAGCTAAGTAACTTTGTCAGCCACTGTTGGAAGGAAGGTGAACATGTTCATCTAAATAACAGGGAGGAAATCCCTCACTGTCCCCATTCTCTTGCTGCATACTCAGCAAAATAGATGCAGACCAGCCCTGCTGGGAACAAACTGGGCAGGACCGAAGGGAAGCAGCTCTCAGCTCCATCCCTTCACACACACACACACACGCTGTTCAGCAGGGCTGGCTGGCTGGAGAAGAGCATTAATACACACCTCAAACAGGGTGCTGCTGCCCCTGGGCTCCTGTAAGCTCTGCAGGGTCCGTGCCTGTGCTCCACCGTGGCTCCAAACCCACTGGCAAGGCAGGGCTGTTGTACAAAGCAGGATCAAGTCCTTAGCTGACAGCTCAGCCATCTGCTAGGCCTGATGCCCTGTGGCAGCTGTGGATGCCAGCTCTGACTCTCAATAGCACATCTGTTCATTGAAAAAAAAAAAAAAGTAAATCAGTGTGTTTAAGGTCATTCTATATTCCCCAGAAACAAGAGTCTGGTTTTAGCAGCTTTTCCAATCTCAGCGAACTGGCTGAGCTCATAGCACACTGGCTTTGGCCTGGTTTGTGTCACCAAGCGTGAGATCTCAACCCGGGTCCATGTTGTCCGCCTCTGCCTGCTCCTCCTTGGCTTCTGCTTCAATTTCTCCCTGACATCCCTGGTCAGAAGTCTCTTCTTCTGGACCAGAGCCCAGGACATCAAAGGACAGAAGGGACACAGACGCCCACAAGGGAATCCTTAATCTGCATCATAAGTTGGAAGCCAGGCCATAGTGTTAAACATCTAAACCAATTTTCCATCCCTCTGAGATCTGAGCAGCCAGGTCCCATCAGACCAGCACTGTGCTTTGCTCTCCCATCCTGCCTGGAGCAGGGAGAGTGCACAAACACACCAGAGAACCTTGCAGTGTGTTACTTGTGAGCCGTGATTTGGGACTGCCTGTCTTTGTGGCCTATGAAAATCATATCTGCTTTGTACAAAAGGCTTGTTTGCTATGTATAAATCCTGGGAGCTGTAAAATACCAACAGCTGCTGGAAAGGGCACCGGAAGTTCAGCAGCTGGAGACTGTTTGATCTCTCTGTAGCTCAAGTCGTGCTTATTATAATAGTCTCAGAAGCCAGCAGATATTCCCAATAAGCTCTGCTCAGCGACAGATACTCTTCAAAATGATATTAAAAAGGAAAATATGTGTCGAAACTAGACAAAGGGTCAAGTCTTCTCCTCATAAAAGCTGCTCCTTGAGATTACACATGTATGTGAAATAAGCAGGTTTTAACCTGTGGTCTCTGTCACAGCTTTCAGATCTGTCAGTTTTCAGGCTTCAAACAAACCCTGTTACAGCTCGTGTGAAGTCCTGCAAACCCCAGGCCTCTGGATGTTAACCAGCCACTCCTACATCACGCTCGTTCGCTCTGGAGCAGATATTTTATCTTCAGGCTTCAGCTCACAGACAATTGAACAAATCTTCAGGCTGTCCCAGCTGCTCCTCAGTTGCTTATTTATCCTCAGGTTGAAGAAGCTCAATTTTATTCATACAGGAAGCTCAGGCCAGGGGGGAGCATCCTGTTTGCTGTATTTCCACTTTCACTGATGGTCCTCCAGGCTTCCAGTGAGAAGTGGCTCTTCCCCATCATCAGTGTTTTTTTGCTGTGATCACACCTTGATGCACCCAGCACTAAAAATTAGGATTGAACACGAGCAGAAGCTTCTACAGCAAGAGGCAGACCAAGAGGTAATTACACAATTGCCATCAGTCCAAACAAGGCATAACAAGGAGGTTTTGGACTGAAGACTTAATGTTCTTCTAGGTTTCAATTCCTGAGCACGTTTTGAGTGTTTCACAAAAAAAAAAAAAAA
>WBMY01017065.1:95876-117195 GCA_013397315.1 Donacobius atricapilla
AGGAGAGGAGAGGAGTGGAGAGGAGAGGAGAGGAGAGGAGCTGCCATCAGCATGGTGGAATTTTTTCTAGTTGATGCCAAACATCTTTCCTCATTGCTATCATAACAAAAGACTCCCTCCCTGATTGTTGATGCTTATGTGACCTTCATTATTTGGATAACCTGCTCTTCACAATCTTTTACCCAGATAAAACACTTTTTACTATGCTTTGGTTGTGCAGGTGGCAGGAGATAAAGTGCTGGGAAATCCCACCTGGCTGAGGATTCCCGAGGCTGCTCTGCAGTACCGTTCTCTCAGGAATCTCCGTGCTGTCTGCAAACACTGTGATTATTCCTCCCACTACTATTTATTCCCATTTCCAGACCACCTGGGAGCCCCCAGAGCTCTGTGTGAGTGTGGATTCATTGCAGCCACAGAGCAAGATACGCCCTGTTTTATGAATGGGCAAAAAGGAATGCAGGGAATTAATTTGTAGAGAGGGCAAAGGAACACAGAGAACTCAAACATTCTGGTGTTTTACCATTTGCTTTTAACAAGGAAACCCTTTCTCTTCAGCCAGAAGGAAAAATCTGTCCCAGGGCTTGTTCATGGCCTCGGGCTTCTCTTTTTCAGGCAGAGCCAGGAGCTGCATGGGGTCAGTGTCATCCACAGCCTCTTCCTTATAACCATCAGTCATTTTGGCTTCTCTTTTGGGTAGAAGGTAAAACTAGAAGGAAAAGAGAAAGACAGCAGTGTTTCCCACATTTTTGAGAAGCAGATTGAGGAAGCCTGGAATTTCCCGTGGTGATGTCCTCTTCACACCAGTGATACCTCCCAGTTCAATAGGAACCTGCAGCAGAGGGAAGATCCCAAATATGGGTGGTAGCTCCTAAGAGGGGTCAGAAAACAAAAGACTGACTGGGAAAGAATAGGGAGAATATTCCCACTTTCTCTTTGGCCTTCCTCACTATCCAGTGCCAGGCCACTGGGAACCTGCCTATGGCTGAGATGGGCTTTCTCCCATCTTATTTTTCCTGAAAACTGTTAGACCAATTCTGGAGGGAGCAGTTTTTGGATGGGGGTTCAGAGGAAACTGAAAGGGAGGACCTGGTTCATCAGCTCCTGCCCTCAGCCATTGAAAAACTACCAGGAGAGTCCACAGCACATCCATTTCCCATGGCCCGTGATGGTTTTCACTCTTGTCACAACCTGAGTCCTGGCAAAGCCATTCCAGAGGAGGGAGCAGGGGAATTCAAGGGCCTGACTCATGTCCCAAGGCTTTGCATTTTTTGGGACCTGTTCTGTGCTGGGAGCAGACTGTGTCCCACACTCCAGGCAGTTTTCCTTCCTCCTCCCACACATCTGCACCAGCTCTAAAGCTGCCAAGGGAAAAGCTGCTGGTGAGCGCTGTGTCCATGTCCAGCACCCAAAGATGTGCCCCCGGGGGCCAGCCCTACCTGCTCAACTCGCTGCTCCCTGCAGAGGCGAAGCTGATTTCATCATTCCTATGATTAAAGGGAGCAGGGGCTGTGCTGTGGCTTTCTTTGGCAGCAGGGACACGCTGCCCAGGCCGAGGGCTGCTCTCCGTCCCACCTCTGCAGCCCCAAGCAATGCTGGGCGCCAGCCTGGTGACTCAGCCGGCTCAGGAGTCAGCATGGGCACAGTGGGAGAAGCCCTTGGGATGGGGAGGGGACTTCTGGCCACCAGGGTCTGGGTTTAGAGGCCACTGCGTGGGCTGCGGTCAGGACAGCCTGGCAGTGGTGGGAGGCAGCAATGGCCCTGGCTGTCCTGGTGATCTCATTTCCCCACCATCCTCCTGAAAACCTTGATGGGCTAAAAATATATGTGTGCAAGGACTCCAAGGCAGCAGGGCTGCACCCTTGGAAACCAGTTTCCTGGCTCCAGAAGATCCTGGTGTGACACTCTCAGCTGCAATCTGCTGCTCTGGGGTGAATTTCACCCACCAAGCAGGAAGGAGAAATTTCCTCCGTCCATTTCCGCTTTGATCAGGCAGAGATAAGGAATGTAACAGCTCAGCAATCATTTCCCCTCTCAATCTACACAGCCAAATCCGTAGGCTGCCTGGGTCGAGTTGCCTGGATTTGCAATGTATATTTGAGCCCTGGCTCAGGTCTGCACTTAATCCGTCACCTCCCTGAAACACCGGGACTAACGTGGTCCCTGAAACAGATCAATGAAATGTTAAACCAAGCGCCTACACAAAATAAGTGTATGACACAAAATAGCTCATAATTGCATCAAACAGATGCAATTGGGTGTAGGGCTCAGACTCTTCTGGAACTTCAGATTCTTTATACCTCATCATTCTTTCACAGCTGAGGAAACTGAGGCAGGACATGAAGACAACTTACGGCTTCAGAGTTGTCCACCCAATGTCAGCCCATTTTTTGGCAGACAATCTACCTACAAAACATCTATTTTGTTCTGACCTTTCAGTCTGAAGCCAGAAGCAGTGACCTTTTTAAAAGCTTAGATGTAAATGTAGACCCAAAAGTCAAGGAAGGGGTAAGGCCATGCCAACAGCTGGGGGTGAGTTGAAACTCTGAGATTTCATTTCCTCAAGATCACATGGAATTTAATAAACTTATGGTTAAAATACCTGTGAATTCAAGCCTGCCTGATATAAAACAATGAGTATAAATCCAGATGGGCTCCACACACACCTGCAGGCACCAACCATCATTTTCTTTCTCTGCCTCCCATTGCTGCCACATGGCCCTTCCTGCTCTCCATCCCAGACCTCTTCCCAGCCACCACACACAGCAGGTACCTACCAGGTTGAAGCCAAGGTCCTGGAAGGTGTGTGTTTGCAAAGGCTGGCCTGGCTCTTTCAGAGCTGTCCAAAGGGCTTGAACCAGCAATGACATTTTAAAAGAGACAACACATTCCTTATCCATAGGTCCAGGGAGGTGGTAACGCTGGAAACCTGATTGGGAAGCTTTAATCCCTCAGGAGACATCAAATAATGCTTTGTTTTGTGACAATTTCTTCTTGTCTTGCCTTGTATGGTGCTCTATAAACTCAGCGGCTGGGGGTAGGGGACAAGAGACTGAAATAGAAGGATCATCTAAAGAAAGTTCTGTGCAAAGTCACATCCTTGGCCATATTTTCTTGCTAAGGTGGAACAGCAGATTTCATCAGACCTCAGCCTGAACCCTTGGCAGGAGCAGCCACGCTGGTGATGGAACTGAAGTTTCATTTTAAAATCATTTCTGTGCCCCATGTTTATGATGAATAAACCCTGTGTGTTGGCTGCAAGCAGAGAGGATAAAGCTGTTGTTGTGTTACCATCTTGCATGTTTCAGTCACACAGTGGGTATGAACTGCCCTGAAAGACATGAAAGACAACAGCTCCTGTATCAGCCCTAAGTGTTTCTCTGCTATATTTGCCTCAGCTGGAGCGTTTGGGATGTGGTTACCCTGCCAGGATTGCCATTGTGGGTGTTGCGGGTGAACACACTTGGGATTGAGTTTCCAAGCAGGAAGATTCAGATAAACAACTGCTTTGAGGTGAAAATTAGAGAGTTCATGTTACACCCACCTCTTGAATTTGTAACTGACTATTCGCTCTGAAAATCTGATTCTAGGAACTCAGCATGTCCTGTCAGGAGCAGAATAATACCACAGAAACCATGGTCAGCCTGAGTCCTGAATGCTGAGAACTGTGATTAACTCCTCAGGAATCTCTCTGGAGCAAGTCATATTTTCTGGGCTTTTTTAGGTAATTATTTCAAACCTTGAATCTGTGAATGGAGACTGTAAACAGTTCTCAGCCCAACATCTTAGAGAAGAACGTGAAATGCATCAAGTAAATAACGGGCTCTGACCTGTTTGCTCGATGTGTAATGAGAAAAAAAATAAATGTTTTAACCACACAGGAGGAGAGAGCTGCAAAGGCAGCTACTGGATCTCTCCATGCAGTGATCCTGAAATAGCTGCTGGCCCACTCAGCTCATAGACACACCAACAAGGGTCAGGAACTCAGCCAAGCTGTTGTTTGCTTCCAAGGGTGCCTCTTGCTGTGTTTAATGACATGTTGTAGCCGTGTCCATAGTCCAGGCCCTGTCCTGTATCTCGCTGGCCACACGCTCTGCTCCAGCACATCACCACCCTCCAAACCTGGGCTTCACCCAGCCATGTCCCCTTATGATCACATTACTGGGAATGGGGGGTTGGAAGGTTCCCTCAGAGAACAGAGGAGAGATTGTGGAGCGACGTGGCCCCGTAGCAGAGCGCAGCGAGCCCTGCAGACCACAGATTGTGGAGGGAGTTGTCTGCTAAGCAGGATGTTTGCCTTTGGTGTGGGCTCAGTTTCTTGCCCTGACACAGATTCCTTCACCATGTTAAAGTGAGACTGAGAGTTCAGCCCTCTTGCCTGAAGGGATGTGGAGCATAATTCTGTTTCAGGTTGGAAAATGGCCTTCAGATAAAGGCAGGTCAGCCCATGTAGGAGCTCAGAATGGTTTGGGTTGGAAGGACCTTAGAGCTCATCTTGTTCCACCCCACTTTCCACTGTCCCAGGTTGCTCCAAGCCCTGTCCAACCTGGCTTTGGGCACTTCCAGGGATCTAGGGGCGGCCACAGCTTCTCTGGACCACCTGTGCTAGGGCCTCCCCACCCTCACAGGGAAGAATTTCCTGATATTACTTATCATTCCACCTATCCAATACAGACCACACATAAGAAAGGCTTTTCCTCAGTGCTACCAGGGATCCCAGGCTAATCACAGCAGCCCAGGTGCCCATAGTGACATTCCCAATTAAAAAGGAGAATGTAAATGGAGGAGGACAAGGTGAGGAACAGGGAGTACAAAACCATTTATGACTGCTTGTTATAGAGACTCAGCCTTTGTGCTGTTGTGACAAGCCTTGGAATAACAAGGAACTCAGTTTGGATGCTGCATTTTGGGGTTGCATTTCAGCAGCAGAAGCAAACTGATCTCTGGTGATTCGGGGAGGAATGGAATCCGGATCGGAAAGCCTTGCTGAAGGATCAGGGTTATATAAAGATCTGCCTCAGGAGACTGCAAGATGTTTTTGCATTTATTAGTCATTTAGAAAATAATGAAAGCTGCAACCTCATTCTCAGCTGTTGTCTGTGCTTGCTTGGGGAGGATCAGTGTATTCCTGTGAGGGCTGCAGGGATGTTGTCTCTACAGAGACACAACCAGGCTCTAAGCAAACAAGGGCAGATCGCTGCTCGTGGGGCACAGAGGGTCTGATGGGGACAATGCCAAGGCCTTTCAAATCCCACCAGGTGCTCAGTGAGTCACAGATCCTGCAGGAGACAGCCTGTGCATTGTGATCAAAAGCTTCAGGGAAGGGTACACACAGGAAATCAAAGTTCAAGTCTGTCTTCCTGGTATCCAGCTTTTCAGCGTTACATTTTCAATTGTAGCATTCAATGCATGGAATGATAGAATCAGAGAATCATGGAATGGTGTGGTTGTAAGGACACCTAAAGCCCCTCTTGTTCCACCCCCTGCCATGGGCAGGAACACCTTCCACTGTCCCAGGTTGCCCCACGCCCCATCCAAGCTGGCCTTGCACACTTCCAGGGATCCAGGGGCAGCCACAGCTTCTCTGGGCACCCTGTGCCAGGGCCTTCCCACCCTCACAGGGAAAAATTCCTTCCCAAAATCCCAGGTAACCGTGACCTGTGGCAGTGGGAAGCCATTCCCCCTTGTCCTTTCCCTGTGACCGAAGTCCCTCTCCAGCTCTCTTGGAGCCCTTTTAGGCACTGGAAGGGACTCTAGGGTTTCCCTGGAGTCTTCTCCTTTCCAGGTGAATACCTCCAGCTTTCCCAGCTTGACTCCAGAGCAGCCCTTGGAGCATCTCCGTGGCATCCTCTGGGCTCACTCCAGCAACTCCTCATCCTTGTGATGATGGAAGCTCCAGAGCTGGAAGTATTGTCCCAAGTGGGATCTCAGAAAGTGAAGCTGAGGTGCAGAACCCCCTCTCTGCTGCCCACACTGTGGGATCAGCCCAGGACACGGGTGGGTCGTGCAGAATTTGACTTACATTTTTACATAAAATTTGTTACACTGTCACATCTCCAGGTGGCAAAAGGAGATGGAATTACTGGGGGGCTCCCTAAGAGCTCATTCCCAAATCAGTGTGTGTGAGATGTGAAGCAGTTGCAACAGAGAAGAACCTCACCTCTGGGCTTAGCAAAAATTATCTGCAGCTCTTGGATCAGGTGAAATATGCATGTCCAATCCTCTTTTTAGCATTTCTTAAGCACGGCTTTCAAAGGCAGGCCCCTAAATACACATTTTAAACAAAGACACTAATTTCTGTTGAAATGCTGTCCTTAGCTGGGATAATCAGAGGCGCTGGAGCAAGGTGAGCAGCGTCTGGCAGCAGGAAAGCTCATCTCCTTCTCTAATTAAGCTGCACAGGGACTCCCTGACAGCAAAGAGGCATCCAGAGGCTCAAGACCCCATGATTTATATGGATTTCCTGGAGTTTTCATGGAGTTCCTCTTCCCTGCATGATTTACAAGGCACTCTCCCCCTTTGGAAAGCACTTTAGCCTTTCTCCTAGTAGGTGATGTGGAGCAAGGCTGTGCATGATTTATACAAAATTATGTGGGTTTTTGATTAATTCCAAGGTTTTTTCATCACTCCATCGTGCCTCATCCCCAAATGCACTATAGATTTCTCTGTTTCTGTTCCTTGAGTTACAGAGTCGGGGACTAAAGGAATAATTATTGCTGAGCCCTGCTAAGGAAAAAAAAGGTAATATTTTGGCCATAGGTGATTATAGTTTCTGCAGCAGCATCAGTGTCCCATAACTGACAGAGGATAATGGATTTAATAAATAACTCTGATTAAGACTGATGTTATTTTTAAATAATTTCAAAAACTGTTGCTCTAATCCCTCTGTGGCTGGCAGAAAGGAGGATGCTCAGAAGTTAAAATTAGTTCCTTAATGTTCAGCCTGGTGTGGAGTTACAGGAGTTCCAGGGCTGTCCTGGTTTTCTGGGGCACTCGCTTTCAGTGGAGCTGAATGGACACAAACAGCTGCCTTTGGAAAGTGGGAATGAGCTCCCACGACTCACACAGCCCTGCTGCTTTTCTCCTTCCCAATGCTCTGATAGCTCAGCAGGAGCTCCCAGCCCAGCTGATGGGATTATCAGTTGGTGTTACACTCCACAAGCTGTCTTCCTGTACACAAATCCCCTTTCCTTTGATTCTCAGGGAATTCCCAACTCTCCCAGGCCTCTTCATCAATAAATATAGATCTCTTCTATATAATGTCAATATGATTCCTTTCCTTTTTGTTTTTCAACACCTATGTTTCAGAGTGATCCTGTTTCTTGGCGGCAAAAAGGACCTGAAGAACACTTTGCCTTGAAAAACACCACAGAATCCCACAGCCACAGCAGGAGCTGTTTCAAAAGAGACGATGGAACACCATACTTCTTTCCTCCTCCTCTTTTTCCTCCTCCTCCTTTTCTCTCCCATGGAGATGGGCTGACAGATCTGTTCAGCCTGGATAAGATAAAACTCCAGGGAGCCCTGAGAGACCCTTCCAGTGCCTAAAGGGGCTTCAAGAGAGCTGGAGGGGGACTTGGGACAAGGGCCTGCAGGGACAGGACAAGGAGGAATGGCTTCCCACAGCCAGAGGGCAGGGCTAGATGGGATACTGGGGAGAAATTTTCCCCAATATGTGAGGGTGGTGAAGCCCTGTAGAGGTTGTCCAGAGAAGCTGTGGCTGCCCCTGGATCCCTGGAAATGTCCAAGACCAGGCTGGACGGGGCTTGGAGCAACCTAGGAATGTGGAAGGTGTCCCTGCCCATGGCAGGGGGGTGGAAAGAGATGAGTTTTAGGGTCCTTTCCAACCCAAACAATCTCATGATTCTCTGAAGTAACACATCCCCACAGCTCCCTGGCTGCAGAGGAACAGGGGCAGAAAAGCAGGACCACATTTTTGAGGCTGTTCCACTAAATTAAAGGAAACCACAAACTGAACCTTCGGCCTCAGAAAATCCAGCTGCAGTGCTTGGCTTTGCCTCTGGCTCAGCAGTAAGGCAGAGATAACAATAAATCCCTTCTCCCACCGTCTGCATGTCCTGATTAGACAGACTCTAGCAGATGGGGGCTGGCATTATTCCGTGCCTGTTCCGTGCCTGGCACAAAGCAGCTCCGATCCCGACTCCTGCCCGTGGCGGCTGCACCAACAATAGCTCTGACAAGAAGCTGGTGGCTGCTGCTGGGGAGGTCACAAGCTGCCCAATCTCTGCCAGCCCAGTGCAGCCTGTGGAGTTAGCGCTGCCTCCCTAGTGGATTGTGTGCCAGGAGGATGGATCCCAAGTGAAAAAGGAGGAATTTCCAGGCTCCATCCCTGCCACACTTAGGAATGGCCCACATCCATGAAGGCATGAAGCCGTGTCAGGGAGATTTCGGCTGGATATCAGGGAAAGGTTCTTCCCCCAGAGGGTGAGGGGGCACTGCCCAGGCTCCCCAGGGAATGGGCACAGCCCCAAGGCTGCCAGAGCTCCAGGAGCGTTTGGACACTGCTCCCAGCACAGGGTGGGATGGTTGGGGTGTCCTGGGCAGACCAGGAGCTGGACTCTGATCCTTGTGGGTCCTTTCCAGGTCAGGACACATCATGTTTCTATAATCCACCAGCAATTACATCATCAGCTGTTTCAGGAGCCCACATGGATATTTCCTTGGTGCTAGTGTAACTAACAAGTAAAATTAATTTGTTGATGTTCATTTAATGGAGCTACACTGTTGCTGACAGAGAGGAGGCTGAGTGAGAGCAGCCGTTCATGGGCTGGCAGGGACCCGTCCCTGTGCTCCCCTTCCACCAGCTGAGGCTCTCCTCTCACAGAGGGGCTGCTCCAACCAGCTGCTGTGCCTGTGCAGCACCCCAGGATGGATCCCAGGATGTTCCTGCCTCGTCTCTCCCTGCCTCAGAGATGCCACACGCTGACACCTTCCCTGACTGGTACCTTTCTCCACATGCAGTGAGGGTAAATCCATGCAAGAAACATGAAAAAACAGAGGAAGGGAAATCAGGACTTTTCTCTCAGGGCTTAAACTGAATGTTTTCAAATCTACTTCAGTCAGAGCCTCACTGAGGTGCAGTAGTGGGGTGAAGGGTGGCAGAGTGGGGGAGAACAGCCTCAGAAAAGCCCCTACACTGGAACCACCGCTTCTCATACCTGTCACAATGTGGATTTTCAGCTTGAGCACACAAGGCTGAGCTCAGGGGACACTGTCATGTAGATTTAGGGTTTTATCTCCTTTCCTTTCCATTAGCTGTGATTCTTATTATGCTGAAACCCAAAACTTTTCTTTCCTCCAGTGGTTGTTCCCTTCCCCATTCAGCAAATATCGATCTCTCCGTGTCCTCAGCACGGGTTCAAATCCACCCCCCTCATCCTCAGCCTGCTCCTGGGGTCGATTGCATGGCAGTGCCACCTCTCATGACATCAGGGACCAGAGGGAAGGACAAGGAGAGGGATGTTCATCCATTACACGTGTTTTTCTCTCCCCATCCTCTCCCTCTGTGCACTGGAAGTGACAGGGAACTGAACAGGATGGGGCTGATTGTGCTTGGCAGGTGGAGAGGGAATGGAAGGAGCAGGGAGAAAAAGAGCAGCTCAGGATAACCATGAACTTCTCCTGGCCTTGTTTCACATTCACACCCTGCAGCACCTTGGGCAAGAGCTCTCCAGGCAGGGGACCAAAAGCTGGGGGCTGCCCTGTGCAGGAGGCTGCCCCCACTTACCTTGGGGTGTGATTTTTAGCCAATTTAATTAAATTGCTTGGCAAGGTTGCAAGGACTCATCTATTTCAGCCTGAGCCAGGCCTGTTTTGATTTAGTGTTGGCTGATTAGGAATTAGTGGAAACAAACCGCTCAGAAAACAAAATTAGAGGGTGCATGCTAACTTTTGCACCAGATTAAGTTGAATTAAAAAGCAATTGAAATGTAATTTTCCTGTCTCAAGCAGCCAAGAAACAAGATAATGCAACCAGTGGCACTTGAAGCTTAAAATCACAGCAGCCAGGATTAGCACAACTGGCTTTTTAATGCCTACAAACAACAGATGTATCTGAAGGTCTTTTCTGAAACCTCCCCTATCACATTAAGCTGTGTACAACTCATTTTATTTGCCTTGAAATACAGAATTGGTGTGACCCCAGGACTTGAATCCAGGACTTAGAGCAGCCAGGGTACTGCACAGCGTGTCTCCGAAGGTGTTTCCATGCTGGGCAATACTAGTTATTCCCTGAATTCCTATAATTTGGATTGGAATGACTCTGTGTGCACGGCTGGAAGGGGCAGAGGCCCGGGAGTGTGAAGGGTGCAGACCCCAGTGGTGGTTGCTGTTCCCGTCTGCATTCCAGGGTCATCTTCATGCAGCTCTGAGTGTCTTTGTTTCCCCATGTCCCTTGCAGAGAAAGACGTCAAGTAGTTTAAAGTCAGGTTTTAATTAAATATTTCAATTGCTGCTTTGCCTACCCATTTGGGAAACGCTGCTCCTCCCTTCCCCATCGGCCGGACCAGGCTGGCACCCCTGCACACACCGAGAGGGTTTTCTGGGGCTTTGCTAAAATGGGTGATGGTGTGGAGGGGTTGCCAAGCCAGGATGTCTTCAGCACCTCAGAGTCCCCAGAACTGCCCACAGTGCTGCAGCAGGCACTGCTGCAGTGGTTTTTGGGGGTCAGGAGCTGATGTTGGCCAGAGCAGCAGGAGCAGGACTGGGGCAAGGGCTCCATAAATGAAAATATCTCTTGACTGATGGAGACTGTCAATGGGCACAAAACTCAGCCGTTTGTGAGCTGCCCAGCAGCTCCTGGCCAAAAGCTTAAGGACTCATGGAGATAATGGGCTCCTGCTGGGTTTCTCTCCTTGCCACCTCCCTCCTGTGCCAGCCAGCAGCTCAGTGCCTGATGATGTTCCAAGTTGCTTAATCCTTTCCTGGCTCACTTGCAACCTCTGTGCAGCTGATTCTGCCTGGCCCCCTGGTCCTGGCTTAGGAGGAGGTGCCCTCCTGGCCTGCAGCACCACCCACAAGCTACCCAGACAAAAAAAGGGGCACCCCAGACTGCCTGTGCCCTGCACAGTGATGGGGTGGCAGAGCCCAAACTGTCCCCCACTGTACAGCTACAGGCTGGCATCACACACAAGGAGTCTTGGCCAAAGCTGCCAAAGCATGAATGTATGGAGGAGATCTGGGGGTTGAGTGGTGGCCCAGACAGGAAGACAGCCACCACCATCCATCCTCCTGCAGGTGAGGGAGCAGCTGCAGATAACGGGGGGGGGCTGTCCTGGGAAGAGCCAATCGTGGAGGGCAACTGGGGGTACGTGGCCCCATGGGGGAAATAAAAGGGGCAGTTGAGGATAGTGGGGTTTAAGACAGAGTTCAAGTGAGTGAGTGTTTATTCCCTTTGGGGTACTGGGTGGGTGTTTATTTTCTTACACCCCACAATGAGGTTCTGGGCTGTGCTGGGTCTGCTGCTTGGCTAGGGTCAAGTGGGTGGGTTGTGGTCCTCCTGCTGGGGTGGGGTGGAGAAAGCTCCCCCAAAAGAAGAGGCTGTCTGGGGTGTTTGTCTCTGCTGGGGGAGCAGAGATGGGGAGGTTGGAGCAGACCTTGAGGTTTGAGTGTTGGGATTAAAGCTGCGGGGGATGTTGGATTGAGCCGAAGGGTGGCTCAGCCTTGCCCTTCTGGAAACTGGAGGAGGTCTGCAGCGGGCTGCAGGGGGTATGAGCTGAGGCCTGGCCTTGGCTACTGGGACAGGAAACAGGGAGAGAAAGGATGAAAAAGAACACCAAACCCTTGAACTTAAAAGGATGGTGTGAGGGAGCCCTTGGAAGCTGCTCTGAGCTGCAGGTGTTGGCTGTAAGCCTGGAGGGGAGGAGAGGAGGCACCATCTGTGTGGGATCAGCCCCTGAGTGTGTTGATGCACAGCCTGGGTTTAGGGGTCCCATGATGGTGTCTGCTCTGAAAACATCTCCCTTAATGCTGGCTGGAAGCCTTGTTTTTCTGACAAAAGCTGTCTGAAGGCCAGATCTTGGTTTATTTGTGTGTGTAAATGTCTGGCTTTTGCTAGGAGGTGCTTAGAAATTATTTTTACCTGCCCCTATTTTGTGATGTTCATCTGGCAGCCTGTAGTAGTTGCTGGGTTTCCAGAACTCCTTTTTCATCAGCTCAGCTTGGTCACTTCATGTCCCCTGCATGTGACTGTGGGTCTTTCCTAGTTGGGTGTGCAGGTGGAGGAAGCCAGGTTGGGGTGTGTGGTGGAGTGAGAGAGGCTTGGGTGTGGCTGTGTGTCCTTAAATCAAAGCTTGAGCTGCTCCTTTTGGAGGCAAGAAGCCTTGCCAGGCTTGTGTTGTGTTTCAAAGGAAATGCAAAAGCCCCAGGATCAGGGCTGGAGGAAGGGGGTGCTCCTGTCACCATGGGGTGTCTGTGTCTGGCTTCCTCCTGGGATTGCAGCGGCTGTAATTTTTGTAGCCTGATATTAAGTGGTATTTTGTGCTTGTATTTAGTTCAGTGGCTCAGCTGCAGTGTGTGAAGATCCTACTAAGCCCTGCATGGGACAGGGGATCTCCAGTGTCCCCCTTGCTGGGAGTGTGGGGTGGAAATGTGTGGTCCAGGCTGCTGGTGGGAGTGGAGGGTCCCAGCCCCCTTGGTGGCTGGCAGGGGATGTTGCTGGGCAGCTGTGACCTGACCCTGCTCTGTGCTGACCCCCAAGAGCACCTGAGGGTGTCCAGCGCCTCTCTCAGCTCTGCCAAGATGCCAGTCAGGAAGCACAGCCAGCACGTGAAGTTGTTCAAGAACAAGGGCAAGGATGAAACTGTGAGTACCCACCTGCCTATGCCAGCATTTTGGACCCCAGCAGAACCCACTGTTGGCAGGAGCTGATGGAGAGGCTTCATGGCCCCAAACCTACCTGTGTGAAGGGAGCAGGGGAATGGCTCTGGATACCTTCAGCTGGGATGTTTGGGTGGCTTTTGGGATGTGGTGTGGGACTGGCTGGGCTGCAAGGAGTGTGGTGGCACAGGCAAGGCGGATGTGAGCTTTGGGTGTGTGGCTGTGGGCTGGGGAAGGGAGATGGCTCAGCCCCATCCTGCTGAGCTCTCCACAGCAGCTGGGGCTGGTATGGGATGTCAGGTGTAGGATCTGTCAGCTTAATGTAAGCCAGTAGAGGAGATGAGAGTTTGCCTTTCAGGTTCAGAAAACCTACTTTTAAAAACACCCACTGGTCGCTGCTTCATCCAACAGCTCATGTCCTTGGGAGGCACTGAGGGAGAGGCTTCCTCTGTCCCATCTCCTACACCACCCTCCAGGACATAGTGAGGAGATGCTGGCTCTGCACTCCTCCTGTGGGAAACGTGGGGCAGAGGGCTGCAGGGATGGACTCCCTGGGGAATGGGGCAATGCAGGTATGAGTGGGATGCTGTTCTTCTCCCCCCCAGACCCTGCGGAGGCAGAGAGTGGAGGTGAGCGTTGAGCTGAGAAAGGCCAAGAAGGATGAGCAGATCCTGAAGCGCAGAAACATTTCCATTCATTTGATGGAGGAGAGTCCCTCTCTGGGAGATGACAGAGCAGATGAGGTGGTGAGTGCTCAGTGCTCTGCACCTGGGCAGGATCAGTGCAGCAGGAATCATCCCCTACTTGGGCCACCACCAACTCCAGCTGGGGTGGGCTGGGTTCAGCAGCTGGTGCCATTCCTGATCTCCATGCCCATTGCTGGGCAGTGTTTCAGACTGCCTGCTCTTTGTGCAGTTTTTCATGGTGATGATGTCCTGCTGGCCTCCCTTGATGGCAGGTAGTACAGGCTGGTGCTCTGGCTCGCTGGGAGCTGCTCCTGTCTGGCTCCCTGCACTGCCAGGGGTAATTACTGAGCTCGTAGGCCCATTAGGGTGTCAGTGAGTCTTTCACTGCTTGATTACAAGCATTAGTTGCCTTGAAGGCTTTTGTGGATTCTCTTCCTCTGCCTCATCTCGAAACCGTGTTGCATAAAGAATAGACACTGCTTAGATATGAAGTGGTGACTGAGCCGGGTCTAGACGGCTGATTGACTGCCGAGATTAAACCGGAGGGAGTCCCGGCTCCCGGGCTGACTCTGAATCACTCCCTGACACAGATTCACCTGTCCTTGGAGAAGATCGTGGAAGCTGTGAATGGGGACGACACCCAGCTGCAGCTGCTCGCCACCCAGGCCACCAGGTACGAGCACAGCAGCTGGAGCTGTGCTGGGACCTGGGGGAAAAGGCTGCAAGTTCCTGTTTGAGGAGCTCTCTGCAGAGATGGCAAAGGGAGAAGGAGCCAAACTGGTAATGCAGACTGCCCATGGGAATCTCAGCTGGTGCCTGTTCTGTGGCCTGAGTGCTGTGCTTGGCTCACAGTCCTTTGTAAACCCAACCAAGGGGTTGGCTGTGCCGCCCCTTCCTGTGCCATGCCAGGGATTGCATTGGATCACACAAGAAATCGAGTACCAGATGCTTGGGAAGGACAAGGACTGGAGAGCCTGGCTCTGTGCAGGGTCAGTGCTGAGCAGGGCTGTCCCCACAAGGGTGGGGACACAAAGGATCACAGGGTGCCCTCATCACTCAGCTGGCAGCAGGGGTGTCTCCTGAGGATGCACCTGCATCCTGGTGCTTTCTTGGCTGTCCCAAACTATTGTACCAGTGATCTGGGACCAGCCCCATTCCCAGTGAGTATTGCTGTGAGGATGTCGGGGCTTTACTTCCAACAGACACCCTGCTCCTACTTCAGCATCTTTAGCTGTGTCTTCCCTCTGTATGGCAGCCCCTCTGCTGAGGGTTTGTTGTGGTGAGATGCTGAACCATTGATGCTTCCCCTGCAAGCCACAGCCTCATGCCTGGCCACAGGGCTACGGGCTGTGGTGGCACCACACAGGGTTCCTCATGGCTGGCTGTGCTCTGTCCTCTCTCACAGGAGAGTTCTGTCCAGGCACAAGGACCCTCCCATCAACCAGATCATCGAGCTGGGGATCATGCCCAGGATGGTGGAATTCCTGGGCCGTGCTGACAATCCTGCTCTGCAGTTTGAGGCAGCCTGGGCACTGACCAACATTGCCTCTGGCACCTCAGAACACACCAGGGCCGTGGTGGATGGAGGGGCCATCCCAGCCTTCATCTCCCTGCTGTCCTCCCCACATATGCACATCAGCGAGCAGGCGGTGTGGGCCCTGGGCAACATTGCAGGTGAGGGGACCTGGAGGGGCATTTGGAGGTCTCTGAGGGACTTGATGATCCTTGTGGGCCCCTTCCAACCTGGAATGTTCTGTGGGGAGCAGAATAAAGCATTGGTGCTCCTCTTCACGCAGCTGACCCTACTGTAACAGTTCAGCCCCTTGCTGTGGCCTGGCAGCTTTTGAGATTCTGTGTTGGCTCTGCAAGAGGATTCTGGCCAAAGCCAAGGGCAAGACTCTGTTCTGCTGGGGCGGTTTAACCCTCTAATGTCACCATAGGGAGAACAGAATGGGTTATGCCTGGTTGGCCTCCTGGCACACCAGTCTGCCCAGTAAATCCTTCCCATCTGGAAATGCCTAATGGTGTGTGGCTGGTGGGTTATGCAGCCCTGGCCCTGCAGGTCTGATTGCTCTTAGATGTTGACTGTCTTGTGACTTGGGCAGATGTAATGACCAACCCTTATTATTTGTCCAGGGGATTGCCCTCTCTACAGGGATGCTCTTATTGCTTGTGATGTGATTCCCCCCTTGCTGGCTCTGGTGACACCTACAACTCCAGTAAATAATCTTCATTTTCTTGACTTAACAGCACTTAATCCCTTGGGTGATGGGTGAGTCCACTGCCTGCCTCGTACACAAACTGTTTGTGTAATTGCATGAGACCCTACTCTAAACTGCTTCTATGGCCCTGCCTATGCACAAAGCTGGGGATGCCAAGCAGACACTCCTAGTCAATGTGATCTCTTCCATCCTTTGCTTTCTTATCCAGCTCTATCTCAGGCTAGGAATGAGATGAAACTGGTGCAAGGCAGACTTGCATATGCATGTGGAAGGGCTGAACTTGCCCTTCAAGCTTCCTGCTGCTGCTTTGTTGTTTCTCTGCCCTTCTGCAATGGTTCCTGCCTTGCTGTTCTGTCTCTGGTGTGTAGGAACCTTCACAGGATAACACAGACTGAAAGGCTCTCGGGGGCAAGGAGGATCTTTACACCTGCCTTGTGTTTCAGGTTGGGTTCCTGAGGAACATCACCTGGACAATGTCAAACCTGTGCAGGAACAAGAACCCCTGCCCTCCCTTGGATGCTGTGCAGAAGATTCTGCCAGTCCTCATCTTCCTCCTGCAGCATGAGGACAAGGAAGTCATCTCTGATTCCTGCTGGGCTATTTCCTACCTGACTGATGGCTCCAATGACCGCATCCAAGTTGTGGTGGAGACAGGGATTCTCCCAAGGCTTGTGGAACTCATGGACAGCCCAGATTTTATTGTTCTGGTAGGGAACAATCAGCAATCTCCACCCTCTGGTCCCTTAATGTAGAAAGGTCTGAGGAGAGGGAAGGCACGTGCCCTTGTTCTATGTGGCAGTTGTGGAGTGCTGTCCCCTCAGCCTGCAGAATTGACTGTGTGCTTGTCAAGCCACTGCTCTGTTCTGTTGGCTGAGGCTGGATACTCTAAAGCTGCTTAGAACAAATGAGGGACGATGGAGCCATAAATAAACAGCCATCACCCCCAATGTTCTCCTCTGTGTGAAGGATCAAGCACTTAGGGAGGGATCTTGCTGGGCTTTCTGACATGCAACCCTCGAGGTAAGGACTCTCCTCATCTCCTCTAATCTGTCCAGACCCCAGCTCTGCGTGCCATCGGGAATGTGGTCACAGGCACAGACCAGCAGACCCAGGAAGCCATCGACGCCGGTGTCCTGGCTGTCCTGCCCCGGCTGCTGAGGCACACCAGGCCGGTGATCCAGAAGGAAGCAGCGTGGACTCTCAGCAACATTGCAGCAGGGCCTTCCCAGCAGATCCAACAGATCATCACCTGTGGGTTACTGCCACCTTTGGTGGAGCTGCTCGACAAGGTAAGGGGTGGGCACAGTGCTGCTGCAGGAGGAGCGTGGGGTTCAGGAGGCCTGGGATGGCTCATTTGTGAAGCACTTGGCCCCAGAGCTACCTGAGCAGGCTTTTTCAGAGCTGTTGAGATCCTTGGGACAGCCTGAGCATCCTGATTTGTCAGTACATCTGCATGGAAACACATCCTGGAGCTGCTCTTGGCAGCTCTGCTGGGTGTCTGTGCATCACCCCAAGGGCTGGGAAAGCTGCATAAAGGGGAAATTGTTATCCTTGCCCTCACACTCATCCTAGAGGGATACTAAAGCTTGGGAGTACCTTTGTGCTGCTTTTCCAGGGTGACTTCAAGGCTCAGAAGGAGGCTGTGTGGGTAGTGGCCAACTTCACAACTGGAGGAACAGTGGATCAGGTGCTGGAGCTCGTCCGTTCCGGGGTCCTCAAACCTCTGCTCAACCTGCTCTTGGCCAAAGACAGCAAAACCATCATGATCATCCTGGACACCATTTCAAGTCTCTTCCTGGTGAGATCTGCATGTCCTGGATGCCATTTTGGAATCCAAAAAGCAGCAAGGAGTGAGCCTAATGCTTGCACTGTGTGGTTAGAACAATGACTCTTGATTTTTGGAGTAAAATTTAGACAACAGGAAGTCTCTCTCTTTCTTGGATACTCTTGGGCTTTCTAAAGAGCTTGGCAAGATTAAGTTCCCAAAGCATTGTTCTTTATCCCCTGCTCACTGGTTTGGTTGGCAGTCCCCAGCAGGGCCTGGTATTCCACAGGCACTGCAGTGACATCCCTGGCATCAGGAAAGGACTTAAATTCAGGGACAGTGAGCCTTTGGCTTGTAGGATGAGGGTTGTAATTACAGAAAAGAGCATCTCAGACCTGTTACTGATGTTCTGCTTTCCTGCCTGGCTTTCCAATGTTACAGGCAGCTGAGAAGTTGGGAGAGACAGAGAAGTTGTGCCTGCTGGTGGAAGAACTTGATGGTCTGGAGAAAATTGAGGACTTGCAAAACCATGAGAATGACATGGTCTACAGAGCTGCCCTGAACATCATAGAGAAATACTTTTCTGGTGAGGTATGTGAGCCCTTGCTATTCCTCAGCTGAAAATGTGAAGTTATTACACACAGGAATGAAGCACAGAGTTTAAGAATACTGGAGGAGACCTCCACATGACCAGAGTAGTCCTTGCAGCTTCCTTCAGCTGCTTTTAAAGGTCTGTAGAAGCACCAAGTTGTCAGCCAATGAGTTGCACAGCAGACATGGATGCCTTGATAGCATCTTGCTGCTGGAATTTAAACTGGGATCAGCTGGAGTTACTGCAGTTACTGATATGAATACCAAATGTGGAGAAGTTTCCTCCTTCAGAGCTGAGCTGGCTTGTCACTATGAATGGCAGCCTCCTACTCAGCTGATAACAGTGCTCAGGTTGCATTTGGATTACCTGACCCTTCTCATGGTAAGGAATCTATGGAAAAAGAGGATAGGACGCGAGCTAGGAGGTGCAAGAGTCCAATGACTGTCATAGATGCCATGTTTGGTTCTAGCCTTAGACTTGCAGATGGGAAAACATTGGGGAAGAGGCTGAGAGGTCTGGCAGACCTTGGAACTGTGGCTCAGTTTGGGTGTGAGCTGCAGCAGGGGGCAAAGGTCTGGTTTTGTCCTTTGCCAAGCAGGGTCTGTGGGGTGTCCCTGCGGGAGGGTGTGGAGGAAGTTCTCCACACCAGCTCCTGCTGGAGGGGCTGGATGCCAGGGGAAAATCTCCCTCAGCAGTCCTGGCTTGTTGCTGTTCCAAGCAGGCCATTTAATTTCAGTGAGCTCTACCACTGCAGCCACTTTTTCCTTTTGCTTCTGGTGTCTGAGCCCAAAGGCTTGGCTGCTTTTGTGTGTGGGCTGCAGGGATACTGCAGCTTCAGGGTGCAGCAAGGAGCAGGAAGGCTTGGCCTGGTCTCCAGGAGTTCTGTTGCAGTCAAGCTGAGCTTAACAGCTAGATTTTTAAAGCAAGAATAAAACAGAGTTGCTGTAAAAAGCTTAGGTTTATTCAAATGCACACCCTACAAGTGATTGCTATCATTTTCCTCCTAGGAGAGTACAGACCTGGAGCCCCAGACTGGCCAAGATGGGCTGTATGATTTCTCAGTGGAGAAGAAAGACTTCAACTTCTGAAGATGAAGCATGACACAGTTCTAAGCTGGTGGGTGGAGGTGCCTTGGAAGAGCTCAGACATCCAAACCATGAGGAGCGGAGATGCTGAGCCTTTTTACTTCTGAAACTTGTCAATAAATTGCACTTTTGGCTTTGTACCTCTTGCCTTTAATTATTTCCCCCCCCTCCTTTAAGCTGCTGTTGCAAATGACATTTTTTTCCAATAGCATCTTAAGGCCTTGCAGGAGTGTGTTGGAGCCCCGGGCACATTTTTGAGGTGGAATCTTTCTTCTAAGTACATTAAACTGCAGGAGAACAGCATCCTACCACCAAATCCTTGTGCTGAAACTTCTAGGCTAGACTTGGAGTGCCTGAATTAGCTCTGAAAAACTGTTTGAGAAATGTTTCACCCTTCTGCAGCCACTATGATTGCTGTGGGAAAGGAGGTGCTTCCAGCAGGGAAGGAGCTGAGCCAGGGGCAGTGGGTCAGTGTCCTTGCTGTGTGTTACTTCACCTGAAAGCATTGGAGAGTGGATGTAGGGGCTGCTGAGGAAATGCTGGTCCTCTGGAAGGAAAGGTGTTGGAGGCAGTGCAGGAGCAATGATTCACCTCTGCTGCAGCTTCCCTGGTGCCATCCATCAGCCTGGAGCCCATCGATCTGGCTCTGCCCTTTCATTCCAAGGACCTGTATTTCAGGTTTCCATGGTGTGTCCCTGGCTCCTGTTTCTTCTTTTCCCCAAGCCTCCATGTGTGGTCTCCAGCAGAAGGTAAGGATGGAGTAGAGCTCATGGCACAAAGATTTTGTGCTGTGGGTTCTCGACAAGCTGCTGGACGCTGCTGCTTCCTTGCACTGTTGATGGCTCCCAGCAGACCCTTCCCCAGTCCTTTGCTCCCCAGGGCTTTGAAGCATCTCAAAGGCTTTGCTTAAGGCAGAATGAGGCAACAGCTTTCCCTCCCTGCTTTGGGGGGTTTGGCTCTTCAAAATGACCCTGGGTGGGCTCAGGGCTCTGCTTCCTCACGTGCAAGGGGAGGTGATGTGACAGGCAGCTTCAGCTGGAGGGAAAATCTCCTCTTGCGGAAGCAGAGCTTCTTCTTCTGCCTTGGATCTGTCGATCTGAGGATTTATGCATTTTTCCTGCAGGCCACCCAGGGAAAAGGGAGTTGGTAGTAAGTGTATTCTCTGGGTCTGGGTAGCAGGGTTGAGTATCACTTATTTAATATTCAAATACTGGGATCTGATGAAATGCAAAGTGCTTCTTACATCCAGAACTATGGACTTAAAAACATGATACAGCAATGCCTGAACATGCACCTGAACCAGGGCTGGTACTGCCTGGGCTCTGTGGCCTTCCCACTGCTCCCAGGGCTGAAGGGACACCTGGGAATGGCCATGGTTCCCTAAAATGAATATAAGGAAGCTGTTTCCTCAGTGCCAACAGAGACACAGAGCTGGGGCCTGGGTGCCTGCCCTGACTTTGGATTGTGGACCATTCCACATGGCCTTTCCCATGGCCAGGAAGAACTGTCCCTTACAGTTGCTCTTTGCTGGTGCTCTGATAAAAAGAGAAAGAGGAAATCTCTTGGATTCTTTTTTCTCTGTGTGCTGTGAGAAGGTGTCGGTCTATTTCTGGAGATGGTAAAGGCACTGCTGCTGCCTGCAGTGGCCTTTACCCCAAATTAAGACCCCTTTTACATTCCTGTGCTACCTCCAATGCCATCTGCAGGCACCCCTGTGCTCCCTCCATGTCCCCCCCAGCCATCCTCCATGCCACTGTGAGAGCCCCTATCCATCCCCATGCCAACACCAGGCACCTCCTGTCACCCTCATGCTACCCTGCATGTCACCCCTCTTCTACCCCGAGATCCCCTATTCACCCCCAGGTGCCCCTATCTGCCCCTTTTCATCCCAAAACAGCCCTAGGCACCCCTATTGCTCCCACTCCGCCTCTATTCCCCCCTATGCCACTCCCCAGGCATCCCCATTATTTCCCACATCCTGCTGCTATTCGCCTCTATTCCCCCATTCCCCCTATCCCATTCCCGTTCCCCCTAATTTCCCCTCTATTCCCCCATCCCACTCCTATTCCCTAACTCCCCCTATTCCCCCATTTTCCCTCTATTCCCCATCCCACTCCTATTCCCCCATTCCCCAT
>WBMY01017065.1:117449-173805 GCA_013397315.1 Donacobius atricapilla
GCTGAAGGGGCTGAGGGCGCCCAGCCGGCGGCGGCTGCCGGAACGCGGGCCCGGGCATCCCCGGCATCGTGAGGAGCGGGCGGGCTCGCATGGCGGGGCTGAGCGAGGCCGCCGGTTGAGCTCGGCGCCGCCGCCGCCTCCTCCTTCTCGTTCTCCACCTCCTCCTCCTCCAGGCGCGATGTCGAATCCCGGTACCCGCCGGAACGGATCCAGCATCAAGATCCGCCTCACAGGTAACGGGGCGGCGGCGGCACCGTGTGTGTGCGGCCGCACATCCCCGGCTGGGCCCGGGGTCCCCTCCCCTCTCCTCCCCTGGCGCCTTCGCCCTCTCCCCGGCCCGGCTGTGAGGGGAGGGGCGGCCGGGCCCGACCTCCCAGCTTTGCTTAACTTTTATCCACCGTTTTTCTGTTCCTCTTCTACCTCTGTGGCCCGACGGAGCCTCTCTGCGCTTTTGTTTATTTATAATCTTTTCCCGCCCCTCCGGCGTGGGGTGCTTGATCCCTCTTGGGGTGACATAAATTTCAGGAGGGCGGGGGTTTGTCACTGTCTCCCCCTTGTTTTCCAGCAGGTCGGGGCACGCTTCTCCTTCCTGGGGTCTTCCTTGCGCCTTCCCGCATGGAAGGTGACACTGACCACCCCCTCCAGCACCCTGACCCTACGTGGGGTCCCTTCTGCTCTCTTCCCGATGGAGGGTCTGCATTGATGATTCTCCTCTGCATTCTGCCCATCTGTGGGGTCTCTTCTGCACCCTCCCAGTGTGGGGGGGTCCCTGCCCAACTCCTAGCCCCTTCCTGGGGTCTCTTCTGCACCTTCCCTGTTTGTGGGCATCTCTGTGACGCTTTTCCCAGCCCTTTCCCAGGGTTTGCCCTGTTCCCTCCCCCATGGGGGTATTCCTGTGCTCCCCCTTCCACCCCTCCAGACCACCCTGCCCCTTCATGATCTCCTCTCCACTTTTCCCAGGAGGATTCCCAGGGCCACCTCTCCCACAGACTGGCTCTCAGCAAAGCCTTTCATAATTTGCCTTACTTCACTTTAATTAACAACCCCCCCAACCTCCTGTGTGCCGAGGAGGATAACTCAGTTGCTAATGAGAAAATACCCATTTAGTTGCTTTTAGCTGGGGTTTTTTTTAAGCGTGTTTTTTTTTTTTAATTTTCCCTCCTTCCTCTCAACTTGCTCTCACATCGTGGCATTCAACTTTGGAAGTTCCTGCCCCGTGCAGGAGGTGACACCCAGAGCTGTGTCTGTCCTGCCTCTGTGTGAGGCCTCTGGAGAGTTCATGGATGGATAAACCAATTTATGTTGGACCATGAAAGATCTGGATTAAGTCTTTTGGAAGCTGCTCTGGTCGATGCCGAGCCTGCTTCTTTAATGAGAAGAGACACAGTTCCTGTTTGTTGAGACTGCTGTGTGAATTATTAAAAAATAAGGTCCAGTCCAGTCTTTCAAAGGCAGTAAGTGGATGCTTGGAGGTCACTTGGGCTGGAGAAGCCACAGTGCTGCTCTGGGTGACCGGAATTGATCCCTGGAGAGGGATCTTCTGTGTGTGGGTGCATAAAACATTCGCAAATAATGAGAAAATGGTGCTGGTGAAACTGCAGTTACAGGTTAACTTGCTCCTGCACATAACACACTCAGAGGCAGATCATCAAAAAATAAAAATCCTGGTGTTCTTTTAATCCTTTGATTCTGCACTGCTTGTGCTTCAGAAGACCAAAGTTTGTGAGGATAATGTAAATCTGAAAATCCTTTTCTTGGATAGGAGAAGGCTGGAAATATTTTTAGGTTGTATGAATGATGTTTGATCTGAAACGAGTTTTGTGGTGATGTATACCAAATGTCAGCTCAGTCCTTAATGTGGCTTATTTTTATGCAAGTCAGTCAATAAAAATGTGAGTTAAGTAACTTAGGCCATGGTCATAGCCCTTCTGAGCTGGAGGAGATCATTTAAATAACAGAGAGAAGCTGTTGGGTTTAATTTTAAAGGCTGAATGCTGCAGCAAAATGCTTTTTTACTTTGAGCATAGAAGACACTAGCCCTCTCCCTGAGCTGGGAACGTTTCCTGGAACAGACTAAAGTTTCAGTTTATTGAGCAACTTGGTAGATTTATTTTTTATTACTCCCCGTTTTTTAACTGTATTGAAGAAATCTCCTGCTTGCTCAAACACATCTTCTGTTTTTACAAGCAGGAAAACTGGGTGATGTGACAAAAACTGCTGTATTTAATCAACAACTAAATTGCTCTGAGAGAGGTTTAGCTCTGGAATCGTTGGGCAGTGCTGAGTTCTTGGTTTGGCTGGGACTGGGGTGCTAACTTTACCTGTTTCAAATAACTGCAGCCAGCCTGGCTGCTGTTGTCTCATCTCCTTGGCTATTGGGAGATTTGAGCACATTTAAATTAAGACAGAGGACCTCGTTTGTTATGATTTACTACATGCATTGTGTTTCCTGTGATTAGGCACCGTTGAAGTTTTGCAGTAGTGAAAATAGCAGTGTAAATACCACTTAGGATGCCTGTGAGCGTGCCTGGCTGAATGGCAAGGGAACAGTGGTTGAATCTCCTGCGGGTTTTTTTTAAAGACATGATTTTTTCCTCATCTGTTGTAAAGGTATTTGTGTTAGCAGAGTGTTGGGGTTATCTGTGTGAATATATCCAAAAGTTCTCAATCCTCTGATGATTACCAGGGGTGATCTCCCAGCTTATACAGAATGATGTCAGCCTGATGCAAATTGTAATGAAATAAAATGGCAAATAATGCACCCTGTGCAGAAATACTGAGAACCTCAATATAGCAATGAGTTGCACAACAGGTTAAAATGACCTTGTGGCCTGTGGATCTCAAATATGCTAATTTGTCATAGCTCAGTTTCTCCTCTTCTTTGCACTGAAGCCTTTACCCCAGCTGGTGATGCAAGAGCCAGAGATACCCTGGCCTTGTCCCTTGGAACAGTTTTGGGCAAAGAGAAAACTTCCTGTTAAATCTGTGGTCTCTTCCTATCTATGCTGTCATCAGGGCAGCGCAGCAGTGGCGAAATCTCCAGCACAAGGATGGAAAAATGAAGTGATCCTGTGAGTGCGTGTCCTTGCCAAATATGCTGGGGTCTGCTGGGTCAAGGAGGAACACGATCCCCAGGCCACAGGACCTTCATGGAGCACGTGTCCCTTTTTTACCCTTGTGTTTCTCTGAAACCTTGGTTTGCTGCTGCTCCCTGGGGAGGTTCTAAAGGGTTCATCATCTCCAGGGCCTCCACAGGCCTTGCTCACACTTTGATCACCCGCGAGCCCTGATGGAAGCTGCAGTCTCTTTGTGCTGGGTATGGGAGACACCCTGATCCAGGCAGCTTGTAGGCAAAGGTTGCAGGTGCAACTGGAAAAGCCTTGAAGAAATGGACTCAATATGGAACTTTACCAGAAAAGCTGCGAGTTGGGTTCTGGTTGCATTGGTCCTGGCTTTTTCAGCAGGGTCTTAGCTCAGGTGTTAAAAGCTGGCTGGTTTCTGGGGCCGTCGTGGAACCGAGGAAAGTTGAACTTTCCTGCTGGGGCAGGAAGGGGGAGGACATCAGTCACATCCACGGTCGGATGGCCGTGTTGAGGACTGATGGCAAAACAGTTTCTTCAACAGGAAAGCCAGAGTTGGTGTTAACAGGAAGATCCAAACAATCTTCTCAAAGGACCTCACTTCACAGTGGTTCAGAGTCCTCGGTTCCTCCCTGGAAAACCTGGCCTGGGAAGGTTTGCTGCTCATGGTGGCAGTCTTGGAAGGCAGGTGTAGGTGAGAATCCTCCCAGGTGCGAGGCGTAGGAAAGTGCTATGTCAGAAGTGTCAGGGAGGAGTGAAGAAGAGGATGATGAAGCAGCTGTGAGGGGAGAAAGGCGCCAGAGGGGATTTGTTGGTGACAGATTTGATTCCTGTAAGGAAGGTAGTTGTGCTTAGCAGTGGCAAAGAAAGGGGAAGAGAGAGGAAGTGACACAGACGAGTATCCTGCACTCACTTCCAGCTCAGTGTAGTCAGCCAGTTCAGGGAATCCCCAGCCATGAAGCCTGGCCAGTTGGTAGCTGGTAAATGGGTGGCTCTGGGACTTTCTGCTTTTGTAATTTAAGGAATCCATAAAAGAATACAGTGACTTCAAGTGGAAGATAAAACATTATGTAGTCATGAGAGCAATGTTCACTTAGGATTGTTACAAAGGCACGGGCTAAAGCGTGTCCCAAATGTCAGGATGTTTTGCTTCCCTTTCATGACTAATGTATCGATCAGCGCAGCAGAGTTAACTGACTGATCAATAGCAACACTAATATTGGTGTCCTGGACACTTTCCTGTCCCGTGTTCAGGAGCAGTGAATAGCAGTGTGAGGATCTCTCAATCAGACATGGTAAATACATCACGGACTGGCTGTAGTTTTATGGTTGTACATCAGCATCACTGGTTCCTGGTGAAGAGCGCTGGGCCAGGCAGAGCTGGCTGCTCATCCCGGCCTCCCTGGCAGCTGGCTTTTAGTATTGAGCCAGCTTTGTGCCATGGGGGACACAGTGGGAAGCAGCAGTTGGGTAGCTCCAGGTTTATTTAGTGTGGTAATCTGGGAGCGTGTTGAAATCCATGTCTCGCTGTTTTCCCCTCGTGAGGCTTTTCCCTTGCCCACGCCCCGGCGCGATGGGAGCGGGGCTGGAGCTCGGCCGCACGGTTCCTGTGCGGGGCTGAGCGAGGCACTCGGCCTCCTGCTGCCTCCCTTCCCCATTTGCCTTGGGAAGCAGCAGCCTTTTCCTGAAGGTGCATTCGTGGCTATTCCTGTGGGTAGGAATGGCAAAGAGGCTCGGGGCATGTAACTCTGGGGATGTTAAAGAAAACAAAATCTTGCTTTCATGGGAGGAAGTGGAGAATGCAGCCTTTGCAGTTGGCCAGCTGACATTTTTGGGCTGCCAGAGTGGGAATCCAAAGAGCAGCCTTTTCCTCTGTGCAGGCCATGGGGAGCAAGTCTCCTTTTTTGCTTCTCCCAGTAAGTCAAAGCTGTGCCAGCACCATTGTCCTGGTGGAAGTAAATTAAATCACCGAAAAGGGTTTGTTTGAATATCCTCCTCAGGCGAGGAAAGTAGGAACAATAACTACTTTATTCCTGACTTGAAACTTTCTTTTGTCAAATTGAGTGTCTTCATATAAAGAAATGCGATTTGGGATGTGGTTGTGCAGTTCGTGATTTCTTTTTCATTCTGTGCTGCCCACGAGTCTAAGAACAGTTTTCTCATCCACTTCTTGAAACAGCTTTATCACATTTCTAAGATTTTGTAGCATCATCCTTTCTGTTTGTGTTTCAAAATTAATCATCAATTGCAGGGAAACACAAGCAGTGTTGAATTTCTCAGTGAGGAGGTTGCTCTTATACCACAATTTTCTGTGTGCTGGGTAGAGGAACTTTACTGACAGCAGCTCCAAGGCTGCTAAAATTGCCACTGCAAACAAAGATCAGCGAGCCCCCTCAGTTGTTCCTGAGCTGGCTGCAGGTTTGCTTGCTGGGTCACAGAATGGAGAAGTACCTCATGGAAATGCCATCCATGTGTGTGGATTACCTGGATTGCTGCCCACCTTGAAGCCACTCTGGTTGCCATGCTTCGAGCTGGATTAATCTGGTTGGATTACTTGCTGCTATTTATGGTTCTTGAGTCAACTACTCACTGCTGTGTTGGGTTGGGCTGTCTTGGTGGAGGCAGCAGGATAGAGCAGAATGGTTTGGATAAGATGTGGATAAATCAGTTCGTTGGGTGTGAAGTTTAGGTATGTACCCAGCAGAGCAATTCATGTAAGACTTGGGTGAGGAGAAAATTTAAAAAATAAAGAAGGCTGGATGTTCCATCTGCCATCTTCTTCCCTACGTTCAGAATGGACTCTTTGTTGTTGTTGTTGTTACATTTATTATTATTCCACTGGAAATAGTCAAAATATTATAATGAGAAGGACTAAAGTCTGGAATATCACTGAAAGCTTTGATATTTTTTGTGTTTTTCATGGAAGCAGGTGCTGATTTATTCTTCCAGAGTGAAATAAACTGCTACTGCAAACGGTTTGGTCTTTCCTGTACTGACAGTTGTTGGGGCAGAGAGGAGTCGCTGCAATCTTGGGTCTCGAGGTTGACAACCATTGTGGTGTGGATCTGCTCAGCTTTTAGGGAATGTCTTCACTCAGATCTTACTGTGGGCCTTGATGCTTTGCCATCCCAGGGTACTTCTGTGAAGACAGCACTACAGTTGAGCCACTTCCAGCTTTTTTCACCTCATCTCATCTGATATTCTCTGCCGTGTCTGTTGGCAAGCCTGCAGTTGAGCCTGCGGGTAGCTGACACGGAGCACTGGTATTATGGCTGGCGATGAGGAAGCTGCTGCTCTGACATTGCCACGTTTCAGGTGCTTACAAATGAGTTCCTGCACTACTGCTGCAGTAACTCAAGATGTTATCTCCTTCCTGGTCTGCTGACCCTCACTGCCAAAAATTTGTCACCTGCCGTGAGAAAGCTGGCGGAAGAAAACCTGTGCTCGCACTTGAGCTGCTTCAGTGCCAGCTCAGCCTCCCTGTGCGAGTCCAGCTCTAGGATTTAGACCAAGGTGCTGAACGTTGAAAAGCTCAGGTGTGTGCTTGTCACGTGTTGGGAGTTTTTGGGAGAGAAAACCAGAAGAGACATTAGCGATTTTTTAAACCACGCAGCAAGTGTGTATATCTCAATTTTAAAATATTTGTATAAGTATTAATGTCATAAAAGAAGTAAGCTGCATATATGTTTGCTGAGTGAGGCAGTAGGTCAATTAGCAGTACGATGCTGCGTGTTTTTAAACTTTGTTTCACACGTGTTTAAGAGGAAATTCAGTAATTTATGAGAGGGGATCCCTGGGGATGTTTTACAGTTTTCCATGTCTGGGAAAGTCATAAAATATAATTGGAGAACATAGCAGAAACGATGGAACTTTTTCTTCGTCATACTCTCTTTACGAACTGGCAGCTACATGGTGGATATTTGGGGGTGTAGGATGATAAATCTGATGATGCTCTAGTTGAATTGGCAGAGTAAGCATCCATGCTGTTTCAGAAAGAATCTCTCCACAGGGCTGTAATAGCTTGATGCCTTCCTCTTCAGTAAGTCATTTTTGTCAAGTTAAAGGCCAAAATTCAAACTGGCTTGTTGTCAAGGACACTAAGCACAGCAGGCAAAAATCCCCAAGGCTACCCAATTCCCAGCATAGATAGATAAAGCTGGCAGAGCCTGCTTTCCTCGTCTTCCCCTCCCCCGGAAAAATCCTCTTCCCCGGGTTTTTTTTTGGAGGATATGGGCACTATTCCGCATACTAATACAATTTAACAGAAAGTATTTGAATGGAAGGTCTGTTCATCTGTTTGTGGGTAAAACAATCCATTATTGTTTGGGAGTCATGGAAAAACAGTGCACAATGCCTGCAGTGAGAGCTGGCCGTGCTGCAGGCTGTCGTTCCAGCTGTGCTCACCTGGCCACAGCTGGAGGGAGCTGTCCTTGGCACAGCAGGGGCAGCTGTGCTCACCTGGCCACAGCTGGGGGGGGCTGTCCTTGGCACAGCAGTGGCAGCTGTGCTCACCTGGCCACAGCTGGAGGGGGCTCTCCTTGACACAGCAGTGGCAGCTGTGCTCACCTGGCCACAGCTGGGGGGGGCTGTCCTTGGCACAGCCATTCCAGCTGTGCTCACCCGGCCACAGCTGGCGGGGGCTGTCCTTGGCACAGCATTGGCTGCGGTGAGCACCGGCCCTGGTGTCATGGAGCACTTCCGACGGGTTAAGCTCATGATCCTAAACCGTAGGAAACGATGGAGAATCCTGTGGGATTGGACTTTGTACCAGTTCCCGTTCTACAGTCGGGCACTGATTCCTGAGGCTGTGCAGCAGCTTGGGAACGCAGGGCAGTGTTGAACCACGCCACCCACTTCAGGGATTAGTGACCACTACGCTGCCCGTGTCGCGCTGATTTTTCAGCCTTCTTGTGTCTCACAGTTTCATAGTTCTTAGGTTGTTTCTCACACACGGCTGTTATAAATAGAAGCAATGTTTTCGTTAGTCTAGGCAGTTTTCATTCTTTGTTTTAGAGCTATGGACAGCTGATGGACAGTTGTCCTGACCAACGGGATGGAGAGAGGTGTCAGCCTTCCCCCCAATCCCTGGCCTCTGTAGAAATACTATAAAGTGGAGTCAGATCTTTTAATAAACATTTCATGCGTTCTCAGTAAAGGGAGTGTGTGTCTCTCGAATAACAACGTGCCCGTGGTACTCCAGGAGTGCTGAGTGTCCCTGAATGTCCTCACTGATGTTCAGTTTTAACCCTGGTTGGTTTTTTGAATGGTGGATATTTCTGTCCCAACTCATTTTGAAGAAGGTCTGCTGAAGAAAATAAAATTTGTTTCTTTTTCTTTCGTAGGTTACCTGCTATGATCCTTCTCTTGCAGGAGTTTTTGCTTTTGTAGGTAACCAGTAGCAGGAAAAGAAATATTTTTCATAGGATTCAATCTTTTTTCCTCAAGTTGATGAAATCTTTGTAGATACATTTCATTATTTGGACTAAAATGGCATTTTTGGATGAGTGAATTAGGAAAAATAGCGTTTTCGTTGACCTTTTAATATGTTTACAGTTTTGTCTTCCTTAAATATCTGCCCATTTCCTCTAATAATTAGACTAAAATAAAATAGTCATGTATTTATCAATTTAAAGTTTCCATATCCTGTTTACATCACAAAATAACAAATTAAATGTGCACATGTTAAATCCTAGGCTTCTAATTTATCTCCCTGATGTTTCCAGGACAATATTAAAAACTCTCCTTTGTATTTTTCTCCTGAAAACTAAGGTTAAAACATTGAAGATAGTTGCATTTCTTATTTATACTGGAAAATAATTTATTTTGGCAACTCCTCACATCAGTCCGGACTTTCTTTCTTCATGGCCCTGACCTTGCTTCCTTGCATGCCAGATTTGGTCTGTGTTGCACCCCAAAGCCAACCGGACATTGCAGCAGCAAATTCAGTCCCCTGTGGTCAGTGTTTTCACATTTTTTAGTACGTGGGGTGTATGACCTGAAAAGTTTATTGGAAAGGAACCATCTTTAGAAATACATGTGCTCTGTTTTCCTGAAAAGCAAAAGGAAAAAAAAAACCCCAAACTCCAGGCCAAAAATGAACTGAGTATGTACTGTTACTTTAACATAATTTTTTGACTACACAAGTGCAGAATTTAGAAAAATAAAGAATTTCAATTTGATTCAGACTTGCAGTGATTGATGCATTTCCCAGGGAATCCTTGTTCTTTGTCCTTGCAGCTGATGTGTTTTGGCTTCTTTCCCATGTGCAGACATTTTTATAAGCATATGGGAACTTCACTTTAACTCAGAATTAAAATATCATATTTTACAAGTGGAAGTTTAATTAGCAGATACCTCATTGTTGCTCCTTCAGTGTTAATGGGAAGAGAATCCATTACTTTTGGTAAACTTTGGGTTTGCAGTTGAGTGGGTGAGTGTAAGCTAAAGGTCTGATGTCAGCCTTTGAAAGAGAAATTGGATGAATTTTCTGGGCTCTTGAAGTGATACAGACTTCAGTGCTGTATATTCCACGGAATTCCGAGCAGTGTCTCTCATATCTCTCTCTTAAAAACATCTGCAGACAGGTAATGGCCACATTTAGTACTGCAGTGGGCATGTTCATATCTCATGTGTCTGTAAATACCCTGCTGAGCAGAGAGAGCAGAAATGCCTTAGTGAAAAAAAAAAAAAAGCCTGAAATGTTGTGGCGTTTGGAATTGGCAGGGAATTGCTGTGTATCTAATTTTTCATCTCCCAGCTCCCCCTTACGTAAAGCGGTTTATGCTGTGATCGGCTGATGCATTTACCTCACCCCTGAAATTGTTTTTAAGCAGACTGAAAATACTTCTGCTGAGGTCCCCCTTGCACTGATGGGTGGTGAAATAAGGTGAGATGAGGTTAAAAGGCAGAAGTGAAGTTAGGAAAGCCAGAAGGTGCCAGAGAGTGGTTCAGCTGTGAAACTCAGCATGGTCCATCAGCCTCTGAATGTTCTGGAGCCAGAGAAGGGCTTCAGTACTGAACTCAGGCTTTAATGACTTTATACAACTTGGTAATGGTGTGATATAACCAAGTTCTGTGATGTAACCGCACTCAGATTTAAATCTCTGCATCTTTTCCCAGTGATCCCGTCATTCATTCAATAATCCAACATTAAATTTGTCTCTGGAAAAGCCCAGCGTGTAGGAATAAGTGTCGGGCTCTTTATAAGAGTGATTTCTGCACATTGGGCAATAATTAGCTAAAAATAGTATGCTATGTGTACAGCTAATGTGCCATAATGGGAACACCTACATCTTGTATTCCTTCTTTCTAAGAATTTTAGCAAATTTAACGTGAATGGACTTCTTTCAAGACGTATTAATTAACACGTCTGTGCTCGTTTATTGAGCTCTATGTGAGGACAGCTCGACACCGGCCTGCAGCCCCTGGGTCTGCTGAGGGTAGTGGCATCAGCTCCAAGATTTGGGCTGTCACCAGCCCTAGAAGGAGACTTTGGCAAACAGAAGAAACATGTAAATAGGTGCTTTTCTGTGTTGTGTTCTTTAGTTTAAAATCAAATACCTCCTTGGAGTTCCAAGTGTCTGGTAACAGGATAAATAACGCTCCAGTATAGCCCAGCAGTTTGGCTTGGACTTCCAGTTGCAGTCGTTTCTTTCATAATTTTTTTTTTTAAATTTGTGCAATCACAGAAGCAATTTGACTTGTTACAAATAATGTTTTGATAAGCTTCAATAGGAATTAGCAAACCAGCCATCAAATGGGATTTATAAAAAGTTGCTTGGGAAAATGCGTTGTAAGTAGTCTGCAATTCAAGGCATTTCCTTTGCAGGATGCTTATCAAGTCTGCATGTGCTACTTCCAAATTGAACTAGAATGTAGATGAGAGCTATTTTTGATAGAAAGGGGGGGAAAAAAAAAGAAAAGAAAGCCCAGTTGGAAAGTAGTAACAGGTTTTTTTCTCATTGCCTTAGGAAGTAAATCCTGCAAGTGTGCAGAGAGAAAACAGACTTTGAAACAGCCGAAGAAAACAGATTTATCTGTGATGTTTGAGATGATGCTGGTAGTGTAAACGTGATTGAAATAGTCATTGTAGGAGTGGTGAGTAAATATACCAGAAGCTTTTGGATAAACTGGCTTCTCTTGCTGCTCCATCTGCCAAGTAAAGGCAAAATGTCCTGCTTGTTTCTGGGATGTTCCTTCCCCAGGGAGGAGCAGCCAGTGGTTTTAAGGATTGTCATGCTCCCAGATGCCAATGTAAAGGTCTTCTTTTATGCCCTGCATGTGGTTCCTGGCCTCTTCTGAGCTGTTGGAATTAAGATGTTGCAAGACCAACCAGGGGAAAATGATCCAGCAAATATTTTTGTGAGGATTTCTTGTAGATTAATCAGTTTTTTTAGCCTTTTGGTGTTCCACAAATCAGCAGTGAAACCTGGAATGTGGAAGCTGTCTACACTTTTCAGGACAAAGTGCTGCCTTATTTGACCATCAGGCTGATGGATAAACTTACGGCACAAGCTTAATCTTTTTTTCCAGACTGAAAAATTACCAGGCTGAAAAGGGATCTCACCTGTCATTCTCCTCTAACTAAAGTTTGGCTTTTTATCTGACTTGAGTCAAATTTGATAAAGTCAGAGAGACATTAAGCAGTACCAGGGCTCAAGACTCATGGAGATGAGGAGCTTGGGAGAGCAAATCCACCCTCCTGTGGTCCTGTCCCAGCCCTGTGCTCAGGAGATGTGGAATGAGCAACCTGGGGAAATGAGAGAGGAGCTCGGAGGTGGGAAGGGGAGGGAACTACTTGAATTAAGCCCCACACACCGATAGGTAAACCAAGATTCATGAACTGCAGTGAGAGCGTTCGGGGGTTTTGTTGGCTTGTTTTTCCCCCAGAATTTAACATTCTCTGAGGCAAACACCCAGATGCTTTATCAAGCACCTGTAATAACGCTCGCTATATGTTTGTTTGGATTTAGGGGTTTTGTTTTGCCTTTTCACCCGGCTGAAAGCGTGCCTTAATTCCTCACACAGAGCTTCAGCTGCACCCTGTGAGCGTGTTGCTTCCAGCACCAGCCACTGCATCAACCTCCTACTGGCATTTTTTAATTAAAAGAACAGCACTATCACTTCAAATTAGTGCCACATAGCTTATTGGAGTAAGCAATGAAATGGTGTTTAAAGATTTTTCTCTCGTGGAAATTTTTTATTAAAATTTGCTCTCTTTTGGGTTTATCAGTAGTTTGTCATTCAGTGCTTGGACAATATCAGATTCTGAGGTGTGCAAGTCCTCTCAGTGATATGAATGCAAATAAAGGGCTGGTTTTTAATATCTCGACTATTTGATAAACAAGGAGCACCTTCTTCATAAAAAACAAAGCAACCAACATTATATTATTTTATGATTCCCACAAAGCAAGTGTCAGCCTGTTTTTCAAGTGCATTCCCTGTGTGGAGAAGGCAGTGAAGAAATATATATTTCTGGGAGCTTCTGTGCCATGAACTGTGAAGAGCTGTTTTTGTAATCCTGTTCAGTGAAATTGTTAGGCTTCCGTTATACTAAATTACTGTGAGAGCAAGGAATCTATCCAGGGGGAGGTAGCCCTAGTGAGAATTTTCCTCTTACAGCATTTCATTTTGTCTGGAATATTAGCACTGTTAACCATCCATGCGAAATGTAATGTATTCAATCTATTTAATCAATTTAAAGTGGAAAGCAAACGTCTTAGGCTTTGAGTGAACCAGCTGTCCTCTTGTACTGGGTTTTCTAGATATTAAGTTCTGGGCTTTGGATGTGCTAATATAGTAGTTTGATAAAGAACTTTTTGTTTAAGAGAATGTTCTTCATTTTTTTTTTTGCAGGATCCTACAGCTGAGTGGTGTCACTTGCATAAAATCCTGTGTCTGAATACACATTAAAGTTGTATAGCAAGAGGCATGGTATTTTTTCCTCCAAGCTCCAGTTTATTTATGTCATACCTTTGATCAAGGTATCTCAGAGCAGTAGTGGGGTTGTAATTTATTGATGTAATGGACACTGACATTTTGTCCAAGGAAAATGGCAAACAGGTGCTGTTGACAGGCGAAGTGAGGAATGTATCATGCTGAAAAAATTGTGACCAAACTTCCTGGTTGGAATAATGCACCAAAACATTTTCACCCACATCCCAGTCTTTGTGACTGCAGGTTCACTTGGGATTTGAAAGAGAGGTTCCTTTAACGAGTAGCTTGCAAGTTGTTACTAAAAATTGCCCGTAGGAGGAAGGTCCACATATATTGTTGTTTAGCTACTGTTGAGAAACTGATTTTGCAATGAAAATGTTTATTTGTTTTGAAAGAGAAAAATCTGTGCTAGAATGCTACGCATGCTCCACTTATCTGTTTTCATTCTAAACTCTATTTTTATTTTGCTCTCTGCAGCCAGTCTGTAACTAAAACATTCCTAGCGTCCTTTGGCTGGAGATCCAGTCAAGGACTTTTTTGTCCTGCTTTCAAGAAGATAATTCCAGTCTTTCTTGAAGCCTCTCCAAAGGAAATTTCCTTCTGTAGTGGATAAGGTGGCAACAAGGAAAGTCACTGCTAATGGTCCAAAGGCTTAGTGACATCCTCTTGTTGTCATGTCCTGCCATGCTTAATCGGACAGCAAATGGAAATATTTTAGCATAGCTACAGTGGCACATGATAGGAGTTGGAGCCAGTCAGTGATGTTAATTCTGCTTGAGTTCACTCAGCTCACGAGCTGGCTGTTAGCAGAATAACGTGGATAAATGTTCTGTGGGCACAGAGGAGAGGGGCTGTGTCCGTGTCCGTGGGTGACAGCCCTCCCTCCCCACCTCCCCAGCCAATCGAAGGGGATTTGCCATCACGGATTGGATTTTCTTGCTCAACCAGGGATTGGCTCTGACCAGTGTGTTTGTTTTGTTGTTCATCCCTGGTGACTGTCAGTAGCACTTGGCTGAATAAACAGAGACTATTGATCAAATTTGAAGTCATTAGCTTGGCAGTTTAAATAGATGCTGGCCTATATGATTAGAACAAGGGAGTAACACATAGGCTGATACAGCTTTATTTGGAATAAAAGCCCTCTTTTCACGGAGTCCTGTTTGGTGCCATTCAGCTCCGAGTTTTGTGCCTCCCTTAGGTCACGCAAGAATGAGACATTTTGCTTAAAATACCTAAAGTGAGGAGGGTGGCTTTGCTTGTGTAAGAGAGCGATAACACGGATATAACAGAGATCCGCTGAACTTTGGTACCAGCTGGAGATCAGGTTTGGAAGCAGGGGGTGCTGCCATGAGGTTATTGGTTAACCACATCCAGCAAGGCGTGCCCTGGGGAGGAATCCTGCTCCAGGCCCCCAGGCCTGCAGCAGCAGAGGTGTTGGAGTGTCCATCACCCGAGACACACGGCTGTGAGATCAGGGTGTTTTCACCCAAACACCACCAGTGATTCATTACTTCTGGAGGAATTCATTTCCTTTTAGTGGCCGCTGTCGTGCCATGTGCCTGCCAGCCTCCTCCATCGTTTGAGCATTTCGGATGGAGCGTTTCATCCAGGGAGTTCCGGAGTGCTCCCGTTCCGGCGGATGGGCAGCGCTGCGTGAATGGCCGGGCACGGAGCAGCGCTGATCCCCTTCCTGGCAGCCCGGTGCTCCTGAGTCACTGAGCTGCGTGTCCCTCGAGAGCGTGCACCTTCAGCATGGGATGCACACGCACTGACCCACATTTCCTCGGGCACAGCAGCAGTCACGTGCAGCTCATTGCCGGGAAATCAGATGAGAACTGATGTAACTCAGTTCATCCAGCGTTTGCATGGCCCGGGCCAAAGTGCTTTTAGGGATTTACCTCTTGTGTGACTAATAGGTGATTAGGTGGATTGGAGGGAGGGTGTCTACGTGCTTCTTGTAGACAAGACTTATCCTGTAGAATTGGCAGCACCAAAAAAGGTCTCTTACACATCATTCTCTCATTGTCGTTTTTAAATGGGACTGGTCATTACATCAGATTTTTTTCCTCTACATAAAAGCTTTCATGCTAATTCCTTGGAAACTTTGTTACTTAGGGATGTTTTCCCTGCCACAGCCGGACAAATGTCCTGTAGGAGAAAACAATGATTCAGTCCTGGGGTTAATAAAAGAACAAAAGTAGGTGAATGAATGGTAAAAATTTGGCTTCACAAAGCTATTAATACCTCTGTAATTGCAGTCTTTTTTTGGAACAAGCCTCGTTTCTGTCCCATTCTCCTTCGCCTCTGCCACAGCTTCCTTATTCTTGCACATCCACTTGCAGTCCCCCTCCTTCCCCAGTGCCACCACTGTCACCTCCCCACGTCCCTCCCCGGGTTCAGCAGGGCTGGCACAAGGCCCGGGCTAATAAGCCCAGACAAGCTGATTCCCTGGCAGGAGTCCAGGGGGCTGCTCACCTTTTAGCATCGCTGCCCTCCACAAACACAGGTGTTTGGGGCTGCCTTGGGTTTTTCATTGGTAAACAAAGAGAGTTTGAGCTGAGTCCTCTGAACAAATGAAAAAATAGACATAAAGACAGTGGAGAGCGATTTGTAGCCTCTTGGGCAAATGTTGGACGGGATTACAATGGGCTGAACAATCACAAAACAAGCTACTGGAGGTTGAAAAAAATTCCAGGAGTTAAAAACAATATTGTAAAACAGCTCATGTACCTGATTCAAAATGAGAAAGGACGCCAAGAATTTAATTTGGGCAAACACAATTTTTCTTCTTTGTTCCTGTTTTTAAACTTTGCACCTTTATTCTAGCTTTTGTATAGGAAATTAAAGTAATTGTTCCGTTTTGTAGCTTGGCACTTAATCAGCCTGAATTATTTTTTTAAATTTTACCTGGATGGTCAAGGTGTCATTTTTCCCATTTTTTTTGCAAGTTCCTCTTGAATCTTCTGGAATCTGATGGATAACATTTGAATATGGAATGATAATGAAGACAAAAATAGATGTGTACAAGAGCTGGTAACAAGGAAACCATCAAGAAGAGAAGTCAGTGGAACGTTAAATTCCATCTAGTGTGGGCAGTTTTCCCTCTAAGACATTAAAAGCATTTATACCTCAGCACTAAGATCCAAGTTAGGATCAAGACTTCATTTATTATGGGCCATTAGGCTCTGCCACGTCTTTCCAGCACCAACTCCATCTTGATGATCCATATGTTTGTTATCCTCAGGTTGATAACGACAGCCCAGGGAGCTCTGGGAAGAAAGAAGTACTTGGGAATGAATTCCAGCTGGTTCAGTTTTTGGCTGGCCGCTCTCTAAGTAGCCTAGAACAAAATGAACTCATGGCTCTGGGCTTTTGTGCTCCCTTAACTCTTCACTGAATCTGGACTTTCACTGCCCTGATTTTGGAGTCAGCGCTCGCTCTGGGTCAGGTCAGAAAGAGCTGCTCCAGCTCATGTGTTTGTTACCATCCTGACCACAAAGCAAACAGCAGGTCTGAGAATCAGGAAGGCAAAAGCTGTAAGAGCATGGAAAAGTTTCTTTGGCAGTAAGGCCCATGGCTTTGAAAAGCTTTACATGACAAGACTTGAGGCTTTTTATGTTTCTATCCAAACATGCCAGAAAAGCACTCGGCATACCTCAGTTAAAATCCAAGCATGGAAAATAGCGAGGTGTGCTGGAAATCAGGGGAAGTTTCTGAGGCATTTGTTAACCTGAGGTATGTGGTGGTAAAGCAGTGATGTGATGCTGATGCCTTACTTGAAAGAAAGAATGTTTTTCATTTACTTGCAAAAAAATTGGGGTGTTGACTGTGCCTCTTGAAAAGTCATCCAGTACCTGCTGGAATTCGTCCTGCTAGCAGTTACTGAAGTTAGTAGTGCCAGAAGAGGTGCTTGGTAAGTGTTATTCTTTGCAATAGATTCTGAGCAACTGCTTGTTATAAGATTTCCAGTTATGAAAGAAATGCAAAATGAGTCTGGGTTATGCTGAAATCATTTAGGTCCCATGCAGTGTCCTGAGGTTTCTTCTCTCTATCTATGTAGTAGCCTGTAGGCCAAATTTTCCTGTGGAATTTCTGTATTGAAATTTCTTCATTAAGTGTTCCAATAGGAATGAAGAAATGTGGATTCTCGAACATTGTGACCACAGTGGTCATCAGTGTCTTTTATACTTTTATTTACAAACTTGTAAAAATTACTCTGGCAAAAAAACATTGGTCGTACTTTCAGTGTTTTTAAAACGGGGATTTTTTTCCCCCCCTTCATTTTGCTGGAAGTTAATCTCAACATCAGCAGCTTCCTGGGTCACTGAAGTGATTCCCTTGCCAGCTCCCTGCTCTTGGTTCACCAGGAAGCTTCAGTTTAACTCTGAGTCGAGCAGTCCAGAGCCAAAGCTGTGCATGGGGCACGAAGGCAACGTTCCATGTGGATTGTTTAACTACAGCTCCTTTACTGATACATTTAAGCCCCATGGGATGAACTAATAGTTTACATAGTTTACAACTTACACATAACTTAACGCCATTCATTTTTTGAATAATAATGTTCTTGCTTTTGAGCAATCTACTTAGAACTTGATGAAAACCAGACATTAATTTTGTACTGTTTATTAAAGTACCCCAATTGGAAACTTTTGTTCCTGTAAAGTTGATTTTATACCTTATTTAATTGCAGTAAGATATCAAAGAAGTCAAATACTGGTTTTGTCTGGAAAAACAAATCTCAGTTTTAAATTGAGATTGAGAATTTGTTAAATTACATTTTTTTCCTCCTTTACAATGGTGCTTAACATTCAAATTACTTTGTTGAAATACTGACACTACCTGTATGTGAAGGAATGTAAATACCAGCCACTCTTTGGAGATACAAAACATATGTTCCAGGTTTCAAACTGAGAAATCTGCTTCGTTTTAGCTTGGAAGTTGTAGACCTTTTGCTGTTCGACAAAAATTCAGTGTTTCTGTTGAACCGTTGCTTGGCTGTATCTACTCAAACTTTGCCAAGATTTTCTGTACCAAGGTTTCTTCTTTCCCAGGTTTCACGTGTTGTGCGGCAGCAGGTCAGACTCCTTTCTGCTTGCTGCATACCAAGCAGCTCTTCTGAGGCAAGGCAATATTTATATATTGTGCCGGAGATAGCCCTGGCTAAGAAAGTACAAAAGTTGTGTGTGGTGTTCCTGACATTTCAAAAGCCTTTTGCTCCGTGGACAGGACCCCAAGGCTGGGTCTGGTTTAGTTGATGTGAGTGCCTGTGCATTCTGCTAATTGTAGTGCTCAGTTAAACACCCGCAAACGTGTTGCTTCTGGTTTTGGTCTCTTGTTCTGCGCTTTCTCCTCCGTTATAAGGCAGCGGACGGCAGTTGTGCAGGTTTTCCTTACGGATTTAGGAAATGAATGGCTTGTAAAAGCTCCAAGTCCATTAATTTGGATGATGTTTCGTGGGGGATAAAAAGCTGCTGTTACTACAGAAACATACTTGTAACTTGAATCTCACAAACTGCTTATGAAAGATGCAGTTGTTGTAGTGGTCTGGGTAGCGCCAGAGAGAATATCTGGGAAGAAGGAGAATCTAAATTTCTGTGTTTTATAATGGATGTAATACTTCTTGGAAAGGCCTTTTATGTGCTGAATTAGTAAGCAAATGACCAGCTGCACAGGAGAGTCCTTCTAGGCTTCTTTTTGGTAATGAAGAGAAGGCGTTCAAGGCTTTGTACCTTGAACTTATGAAGGTGAAGATCAGAGACACCTGCAATGGAACACACCTCCCTGAAATGCTGAGTGAGCACAGGCGCTGTTCTCCGCTACAGGAGTGGCAACTGCTTCATACCTAATTTGTGCCTCAGCAATATCTAAAGCATTCGGGGCTTATTTTCAATATTTGGGGTTTAATTTACTGTTGTTCACCTCACATTTTCCAGAGAAACAAATTCATATATCTGAACGTTTGGACAGGATTTCTAGAAAGGACGTTTTGTTACTGGGACTCTGGGATTAGGGCTGGGTTTGAGCTCAATCCCCAGCTCTGCCTGGGACTTGTTGTGAGCACCGGTGGGATGAGAAAACAGAGTCCTGTTAGGTGCTGACATTTTTAGGGATTTGAAAAAGATGCTTTGAAACCTCTGTGGTGTTAAAAGTACGAAATATTTTTGGCGATCTTAGTAAAATTCAGTTTGGAATCCGAGTTATGAGTGCATGTGGGTGGAGGAACATGTTTTTCATGCTTTAGGAATTTTTTTCCAGATGCTTTTGCGATGCTTGGGTAACTGTAAAAGCAAAGTATTGAGATTTCAGCATGGATTTATTCCTTAGTTTTAATGCAATTTAAGAGAATTGAGCTACATAGTTTCCTGGTGTGTTTTTAGCTTTATTTTGGTGATGATGTCGCACAGCTCAAGTTGTGACTGATCCAAAGTGTGAGCACAAGAATGTGCAAGGTGTGCAGATAAGTCTGTCTGGATAGACACTACTTGCTGGAAATATGAATTATTCAATGCAAGTGCATGTGGTTAGAGATGCAAAAGATTCAGTAAGGGAAGAATTCCAGAGCTGTGTTGATCCCAGTAACTGTAACTTGCACAGTGAAGTGTGGAGTAAATGAAAAGTTCATTTTGTATTTCCAGCGGGATTTTTTGCATTGAAATAGTTTTGTTTAGCTCTCAGCTAAGAGGTTGTATTTGCCCTGAGAACACCATTTTATTCTGTGTGATTTTAACAGCAATTTTGAGGTTTTTACAGATAGTACTGTATCTTAGTAGTGTATGTATACAGAAGCTGATGCTGTAGCTGAAGCCTGAGTGTATCCTTTGTTTTCAGGGAATTGGGAGACCATCTGGGGACACTTAACAAAGCAAAATCTTGACGGAATTTGGGAAATCTCTCCTTACAAAATTACTGTCCCACTTGGCTGTGATCCTGGGAGATGTATTGGTGGGGGTGGAGGACTGAGTTTTAGAAACCATACAGTGGGACTAAATTACATTCTGTTCTGTGAACGTATTTCCTGGTAAAGCTGTGTAATTGGTGCGGTGTTCTTGGGAAGGGCTGTAAAATGGTGATAGTAGTAACTGACTGAGCTCTCCAAATTCCAGTTCTCACAGAAATTGCTTGTGCTCGGGACATGTTTGGAGACAGTCAGCAAGGAGAAGGTGGAAGGGATGTGAGGGAAGACAGAGTTTCAAGGGCAGCTTGGTGACAGAGGAGGTGTCACCAGTCAGGGTCTCACTGTTTCCCCAGCATCTCTGGCTGTCTCCTACATCCGAGCAAGCAGTGCAGGGCCGAGAAGAACAATTAGCTGGAGGTAATGAAACGGCAGTCTACGAAAAGGGTTTGCCCTAAAAAATAAACATTAAAGAAAAGGCACCTATGGAAGTACAGTTTGAGTGGCACATGGGACAGATAAACCCTTCTGCTTGCAGAGCTGTGGGGGTGTGTGTAAGACTGGGGCATTCAGGGATACTCAGGGTTTATGTCTGTCTAGGAAATAGGGAACTGTGTGGGGAGGATGACAAGGCTCTTGGCCTGGATTAGAGGGAGGCATTGCAAAGTCATAAGAAAACTGAGGCAATAGCTGGGATTTAATGGAAGATTTCATCTGAGAGGTAACCTTTATCTCAGGTATTTGTTTCAGGTGAGCAGAGGGGGAAGAAGACAGAGAAAAGTTGGTATGAGGAATAGCTGATACGCTTATTCCCACCTCTGATTTGTGTGCCTGGGATTCTGTACATCAGAATTAATTCAGCTTCCTATTGATCTCCCTTTTTTATTCCTGCAAAGTTCTTCAGCTGATTCCATAATCCTTGAGTGTTTCTCCAAGTTTTGCATCTCAGTCAGTTAATTTTTAAACTTGCTTTACTGGTCTTGTGCTGCACACAGTCTCAGTTAACACAGAATTTAATGACTCTTGTTCTTCTAATAGTCCTGTGCTGGGTTTTTCAATGATTTGTATTATTGAGGGCTAAGTCAGCCCTTGCTGGTTGTATGTGAAGACTTACTGTTGGAGAATTTTTCAGTTTAAGGAATTCTTAGGAATGGAGATGAAGCTCTTGTGTTTTGTCAACTTGGTTTTGTTTGCAGTAGGAGAGCTGCCTCTCATTCGTGGCTGTTTCCTTCTCAGGTAGGATGGAATTTTTATTCCTGGCTAAGTAGATACTTTAATGACATGTTAATGCACTAATAAAAATGGCTTTTTCTGGGTGTGTGGTTTTTTGAAGATCTCTTCAAAGTTGTCTAGTGTTTGCAACTGGCTACACGAAGCCAAGTTCCAACCCACGAGGCGATCATGCCTTGAAAAGAGGCTTTGATTTTTACTGCAGCCTACACAAAAGGGCCACAAAAAGGGTTCGTGTATCAACTCCAGCGACTCTTTGAGAATTGAGGGTTTTGTAATGAAGCCTTGCTTTAATCTGGTAGTCAAGGTCTGCTTTAGCATGAGTTCAAGCAGAGCCTTCCAGTGTCAGGGCATGAATGCAGGGCCTGAAGTCAGAGGGGTCTCGGAGGTTTTGCTTGGATTGTGTCTCAGATTGCAAATCTCATTGGCACCACAATGCTGAGATCATTAGTGAAGGCCATTCAGGGTGCATGTCAGGATGAAATTAGTTCCATACAGCTAATTGGCTTATTTGGCAAATGTGAGGGAAGGCTGTGGGTTTGTTTATCTCTTCGTGCTCGCGGGCGCTGCAGCAGTTCGGGTTCGGTTACTGAGAAGTTAAAGCAGTCTGGATTTATGCATTTCAGTCTCGAGCAGACAAAGAGAAAGACCAAAAGTATTCCTAAAGGAAACAAAAAAAATGACTAGAATAGAAACCTTGGCCTTTGTGGTGACAATTTAAAGAGCAATTTGTGAATAAAGTGATGTATTTCAGTTCAGTGATGTGGCTAACCATAGAGAAACTGCATTTTTACACACTTCAGCCATCTTTTCTTTCCCATAAAACCATTTTTTGTACCCCACCACATATAAATGATTATCATCCTTAAAAAACCAAACATGTAAAACCTTCACGGGTTGTCTGGTAGTAGAAACAAAATGAGACCTTATCTTCAGTGAAGTCTCATTTAAAGTTAAGTGCAGAGAACACAACTGTAAGCAGAGTCATTCTTCAGGGCTGTTCAGAAGGGGTGGCTTGTGGTATTCTGAGTATTTTCCACAAAATCCACGGAACTGTTTGGACAAGACGTGATTTCACATAACAGATTCAGCGAAGATTTTCATTGTGGGCCATGAGCTTTGGGGTGTTGGAGCAGCATGTGGTGAAGAGCTGATGTTTGCTTTTTTTCTCCTTTTTGGGGGAGGCTTTTTTCCACTTCATGTACATTATTTTTTGCCATGCAGCCTTCCCAGAACTGTTTTTCAGAAGGATGGATTTCTGCTGTGGAAACCAGGCTGTGAGCTGGCACGTACAGGGGACTGTCCTGCTGGGGCACCTCCAGCACAGGCTACCGAGTTCACAATCAAAACCTATGCAGACTTTGAAGCATTAGCAGAATTATTTCCATTACTTGGATGCCTCAAATTTGACCTGCTTTGCAGCCTTTTTCATTTTCCAATTGTGTGCAGTAACTTTAGTTTCATCTTATGTCAAGATCTTTATTACTTTCTATTCCAAAGCCTCATTGTTCTTCTTTGCTTCTATCTTAGAACAAACCAACCAGCCTGTAGTGCTTGTAATGATTATGCTGCCTATCTCTATGATTAAAGATGGTCTATACAGAAGGAAATATTAAGTGAAGTCCTTTCTACGCCGTCAGCCTGCTGGCCTGTGTTTATCTTCTGTCACAAAGTAAAACGAACGTATCCTGGAATCTGGCTGCCTGTTTGTACAAGCATAAATAATTAACCTGGAATATCCAAGGGAAGGCCAGAGATGGCTGCAAGGGCTGTTTGCCAGCATGGTTCACTGTGACCTCCCCCACCCACCTTTCCTAAGGAAGATGTGGACGTACTGCTGGTTTGTCTTGTCTCCAGAATTAACTTGGATATTAAATTGAAGGCCATGGTTAGCTCAGATCACATCCACATGTAAAGGTCCTTCATTTGATCATGGAGGCTCTCACTTTTAACTTGCAAAGTGTGAGTGAATGCAGTCCCAGGTGCACATTTGCCTGCTGTTTTGCATCGGTACGGGCTGGGCCTATGGAATATTTTCACTTGCCTTATTTACTTTACTTTCCCCCCCCAGGAAACTGTGTTGTTGTTTGTACACTGCGCAGCTGGAAACACTGGTAACATCTCAGCAGTGTGCAATGGGATGGGCTGTGTGGGGAGCTGGGCTCTCTGATCCTTATGGGTCCCTTCCAGAGTGAGGCATTCTGTGGTGTATGGGAATAAATGTGGTGCTGATGCAGAGTCAGGCTCTGTTTCATTGGGAATGTTTGAAATGGTTCCTCCCCCAGCCTGTTTTTGTGGGCCTCCCTGCAAGTGCTGCCCGTGCTGCAGGACGGTGTCTCGGGGTGAATTAGCAGCTTTCTGATGCAATTCTGCGCTGGGTTGATCAGACACTGGTGCCACTCCGTGCTCTCCTGGCTACACCCGTCCTGCTCCTGCAGCACCTCCTGAACCACAGCAGATGATTCATTTCTGTTTGGAGGCAGGGTGGACAGCCAGGGCCTGGCAGAGGAACCTCTCAGCTCACTCAAGTTACATCCCCAGGGTGAATGCTGACTTTGTCTGAGGCTCGTCCTTTCTTCACCTCCTGCCAAATATGCTTTCACACTAGCACTTCACCCAGCTGGCTAATTTGGCCTTTGAAATTATCTCAATAATGTCAGGTACTTAAAAAAACATTCCCATCCCTTTATAAATATTATAATCTGGATGTGTAGACATTGTTTCAGTGTTGTTTGGGATCCGTTGTATTAAAAAAAGTTCTTCGGAGCCGTGCAACAATCCGGAGCGGAGCATAAACAAATCCTGTTTCAGGCTGAAACAAGTTGGTCGACTTTGAGGAGGCAGAATGTAAATACCCAAGTCAGGAGAATTAGTACCTTTTGTAATGTTGCAACAAATGCAGGGAGATCACTCCTGCTGACAAGCCCAGAACCTTCCTTGTTTAAAAGAAAAAGCACTTTGGAAAATGGGCAAAGGGAGGATTTGGGCATGGCCTGGACAAAGAGCTTAGGGTTTGTCTCATTCTCCTAAGCCCCCTCTGAACCAGGGATAAAATTAATAACTTTTTAAGCCTTTGTAGCTGAACCTGCCCAAGTCCATGAATTTGGGGTTGAAGTAGCAGCCATGGGGTACTCCTGTTGGAGACGATGTGTGTAAGAAGGAAATGCGGCACAGTCCCAGCTTTGCACAGCAGGGAGGGGCTGTCTGCTCTGCTGCTGGCATGGTTTCACATCCAAGTCTCTCGTTGCTGACCTTTGCCACCTGTTTTTTTTACTGGAATTTAGAAATCTGTGGCTTTTAAGTGATACAGCTCTTGCAAATATTTTTGGCTCTAGTGGGTTTAACATGCAAATAGTGGAACAGAGCCAATGGTCCATCTCGGGCAGCCTGATTCTGGAGATTGCTCCATAAAGGTTTATTTCAGCTATTAGCTTTTGTGCCAATATTTTTCTTACAAGGAAGGGTAATAATTTTTGCAATCGAAAATTGAGGGTTTCACAGGCTGCGAGTGGAAAATTGGCAGCTGTGCTCATCAGACTGAAAAGCTGGGGCAGAGGGAAAAGAGTTAAATGAAAAATATAATTCTTCAATGATAGCTTTAGAAATGTATGCTGCTATTTTAAAAGCACACCTGAAATATAGAATAAAGGTAATAATTATATGGACAGACCATATGCAGAAAGTTACAGATGTCATCCTTCTCCAGCTCAATAAATTATTCTTAAAACTGGGGATGGCAAAGTAGAGTTGTTTGATTTTAAAAATCTCACAGGAACTTCACAATTCCTTTTGGCTGGTACTAGCACGCTCCAGTTCTGATTCTACTTGTATTTGCTCTCTCTTTCTTGAGTAGTTTTTCCTCCGAAACACCCGCAACAGGAAAAGGAAATTAAAGGTTGCTCTGTCGTGCTTCCACAGAGCAGCGGATGGTGATCCTCTGATCCTGTCTCGTTTCAAACTGAATTGGCATAGTCCTGCACACTTTGCTTTTTGGTCAGTTGTTTAAAAAAAACACAAGCTGTCTCTGATTATACAGTTTGCCAGTGTAAGAAATAAGTAATTTTTAATCCGTTCTAAAAATACTTTTCTGGTGTGGCTGCTTTAATTTTTACTAAGAGGGAAGATTTGTGTATTTTTTTCCATGAGCTTCTGGGTTAAATAGTGGATTTCTTTGGTCTGTTTGCTTGACACGTGAGGTGAGGCAGTTTTTTCTCTGCTGCCTGTGTTACGTAGGGAATGTTTCTCTGAAACTGAGAGGTGGAATAATACATAAATAAAATATTTGTTCCCTTGCACCTTCCCTTTCCCCAGTGTAGTATTACAGCGAGACTGAGGGTAAGTCAGGAAGAAGGGGAGATGGAGATGAGAAGAGGAAATGGTCCAGTCCTGGGGAATTGGCCATTGATTATCTTCTGCGCCTTCATTCTCATGCTGCAACTTTTCTTTTTTTCCCACTGGGGAAGGAGACTCCCTCAACAGTAATTAGGTCTTTTATAGTTACCTTCCTTTCTTGGATCTTAGTTTGAGATAAGTTAGAGCTCTAATATTTTCCTCTTTGGCTTTGGAGTTGTTTTTCTTGGCCTGTTAGAAGAGTTTAATGGATACTAAACAACTTGGATTGCTGAGATCCTACTGAGCAGTCCGTATGGGAAAGCAAAATTAGACTTGTAGCTGGTAATAGACCTGGTAGAAATGGAGATTGATGTGAGTTTCCTGATCTAATTTTTTCTTAAACTGCTGTGCTGGTGAACTGGAGAGAGGGAAACGATGTCTCATTTGTGGCCCTTTCAAATGAAAACATCTTGATGCAGATTTTTCTTTTTCAGTATACTTGTTTCTCTCCTGAGTGAGGCCCTGTCATACTTTTCCCCAAATCTTTGTGTATTTACAGATTGCTTCTGCTGTTGCAGAATTCCTGCCTTGCTTAATTTCACCATGCATCCACACTTTGTGTGCAAGGAGCAGGAGTTTGCATTGCATTTGATGGGTCTTCGAGAAGAGTCTCTTCCAGGAACTGTTCTTTGTTCAGAAAATGTTTAGCCCTTGATCTAAAATGGATGGATTCTGAAACAACAAGAACAATCTGATTTAGCAATTTGTGTAAACATGAAGTAAAGAAAATCAGGAGGTTTTAATGCAAAGGGATGTTCATTAAATCTTCTGTGTGTTATAACAATAGAAGTAAAGCAGCAAATATAAAGTCAAATTTATATGTAAATATTCCAATCCCAGATAAAGAAAACAATGATCACATTTAATATTTAGGTGGTTTTTTTCTGAATTATGATCAGGTATTATTTTAGCTGATATGATTACCAGAAAGCTTTTTTTTCATGGTTTTAAGATTTCTTTATTGGCTTTTTTGTTTTGCAGTATTATGTGCCAAGAATCTCGCAAAGAAAGATTTCTTCAGTAAGTATGTCCTAATTGTGTAACTTTCAGCTCTGGATTAATCAGATTTATTTGGAGATGGTGCATTATTGGGGAGGCTCATCTGTGCGTGTCATTTGCACTGCACTGCTACAGGAGTACACATTACTCTGGGTTGTAGATTGTGGGGACTTCAAGGTTGGAAACACTGAGGACTCACAAATTCCAGCTGAAAGTCTGACTGATGGAACGGAACCACAGGCAGGCTGGTGCTCCCATCTCAAACACAGGATTTACTAAAATACTTCTGGGATAATGACAGCTGTCCTTTCTTGAGGGGGAGCTTCTAGTGGCATCGTCTTGGAAGCAGCAAAACAAAAGACTGTGTTTAACAGCACCTTTTCCTTCCCACAGGACTTCCTGACCCGTTTGCTAAAGTAGTTGTGGATGGGTCAGGTCAGTGCCATTCCACTGACACTGTGAAGAACACGTTGGACCCCAAATGGAACCAGCATTACGATCTGTGAGTTGCTTGTAGGGTCATAAGTGAGGGTATTGCAGGGATTCGTCTAGTGAATAAATAGTGCAGGGTTGGCACTGCAACTTTGTGTTAGCAAGAAGAGTCACATTTCATAGAGTCTCAGCACAGTTTGGTTGGAAGGGACCTTAAAGCTCATGCAGTTGCACCCCCCTGCCATGGGCAGGGACACCTTCCACTAGATCAGATTGATCCCAACCTGGCCTTGGACACTTCCAGGGATGGAGCAGCCACAGCTTCTCTGTGCCAGGGCCTCCCCACCCTCACAGGGAAGAATTCCTTCCCAATACCCCATCTAACCTTGCCCTCTCAGGGACTGATTTTTTTTCAAGAAAAAAATCCTTGTTAATAAAGAAGCGGTATTTTGCTTTTAGGTGTTTGAATTTGGAGATATCAGCACAAGGGCTTAGTGAGCTCTCCAGGAGCAGTGTCACCCAGCTTTTACAGAAAATTGTCCTTGTTGGAATGATTTATTTTCTTCAAATTATTAGAACCATAAATTCTGAAGCTTTGTGCATTAATTGACTTGTTGTTTAGCTTTTAATGAGGCTGGCTGTAGTTAGATTCATGCTGCAGCAATATCAATTTCCCATGCTGTGTGAAATCACTGTGCAGTAATTCATTAATAACAGCATTTTGGGCATAAGCACTTGTGTATTTGTAATAAAGAGGCATGACCAATGTACTAAAATGTGTCAGAATTTGTACCAATTACAGCATCAGTTCTGTAGAGTAAAAAGAGGTTATTATTTCTAAAATTACTCTTTTAATATGTATCTCTCTATAGATACGTTGGGAAAACAGATTCCATTACCATCAGTGTATGGAACCATAAAAAAATCCATAAGAAACAGGGAGCTGGCTTCCTGGGGTGTGTCCGGCTTCTCTCCAATGCCATCAGCAGGCTGAAAGATACTGGATGTAAGAGCTATTCCTCCCTGGTGTGACCAAAACCCCTCCCTACCTTGTACCTGAGTAGTGGATAGTGTTCCCACCCAGCCCTTCCCAGGACTGATTTGTCCGATTCTCCCTTGCAGACCAGCGTTTGGATCTATGCAAACTCAACCCCACAGACACTGATGCTGTCCGAGGCCAAATAGTGGGTAAGAATGATCCCAGCTAAATTCCATTGCTTGGTGAATGTCCATAGGGAAAAACGCCTCTGGTCACTGCTTCTGTGGCTGTTCTGTGCTGTTCCTTCTTACTTTCCTGGGATCAAATTACATAACCTGAAAATTTTCATTACACTCCTATGCAGGAGTTTATTTACTCTCAGTTGATGATGGGGAACAACATTAAAAACAGGGACTGCATCTGGCAAGGCTCCTACTGCATCTCTGGAAGGGTGAATGTCGCTGTGAAATGATGGATTTGGGCAAGGTGACAGGCAGAGGGAATCTTAGGTGTTAAAATGGGGTCTGGAGGAGTTAAAAGACATTTTACAAGTTGCTGGTTTGATACCTTTGACTTATGCAAGCCATTTCAAAATTTCAACAAGGCCGTGCTCATTTTACAGCAAATTTACCCCACGTTTTACTGCCCCCACCCAACCCCAGCTTGTCAGTGATATATAAATATATTTGGCAAGCTCCAAATTCTCGCCCTAAGATGACATCTAGTGGTGAGCAATTTTTTTCCAGCTTCCCATTCTGGATCCTCCTGAAACCCTGATGTAGAACCTGACGTGTTTGATATTTACAGAAATAAACTCAAGTTTTGAGGGGATGACCCTCTGGTTTCTCTTCTGCCTTCTAAAAAATTAGTAATACTTTAAGAGAATAGAAGGAGTTTTGGTAAGTGATGTGTTCTTTTGTGTAGGGTAGAGCTTTCCTTAATATTTTACCCATTACTTATATCTAATTAATATTTTAATGATATTAAAATCCACAGTTATACAATTAGTTATGTATAATTAATATTGTGCCTATTAATTATACATAATATTATGTATAAATGTGTAAAATTTTTTTTGTTTTTGCTGTTTTTAAGAATGGAGTTTTTCTTTTATTGACCTGAGTTTGTGTTTTCTTCTTTCAGTCAGTTTACAGACACGGGACAGAATAGGCTCGGGAGGTTCTGTAGTAGACTGCCGAGGGCTTTTGGAGAATGAAGGGTAAGGATTGTTTTCTTTACACTCAAGTAGAAAAATGGTTTATGTGTGAAAAGACTGTAACTAACATTAGAAATTTAAGTATCAGTGTGACTACTGTATTTTCTGGGAATGTGTAATAGAAGCCTGGTTTTTCAGCCTAAGATGTTTTGCTTTCTAAAACTCAGTTCTCATGGAATTTTCTGTAAACAGCAGGAGATGTTTTTGTTAACCATATCTTGTTTTCATTCCATCTTGGAGGTGGAGACCATTTGATGTCTCTCTGCTGGCCAATGTGATTGAATGGGTGTTGCTTCTAACACCAATCAATTTAGCTCTAGCGACCCAGTATATAAAGAGATCAAATTGTTAATAAACTCAGTTTCAACCTTCTGACAAACTCTAGAGTTGTGTGTTTGATTTGGTGTCCAGCAGTGACATTGTATCAGGCAGGAAGGTCATTAGACTACACTTGGTAAGGCTTGATTTGTTTTTACCAGTGCTCAGAAATTTGGGTACAAAAACATTAAGAAAATGGCACCTCTTGGTTTAAAAGTTGCAATACTTGCAATCACGGGGTGAGAGAAGCAGTTATTTCTGCATTCACTTCTCTTGTGATGGAAACTCTTGAAGTTTCCCCATTTTCAGCACGGTCTATGAAGATTCCGGGCCGGGCAGGCCGCTGAGCTGCTTCCTGGAGGAGCCGGCGCCGTACACGGACACGACGGGAGCGGCGGGAGGAGGTGGCTGCCGCTTCCTGGAATCTCCCAGCCAGGAGCAGAGGCTGCAGGCGCAGCGGCTGCGCACCCCCGAGGTCAGAGCCCACGTGCAGACCCCTCAGAACAGGCCCCACGGCCACCAGTCACCTGAGCTACCTGAAGGCTACGGTGAGTGTCCCACGGCAGGAAAACCGAAAGGGTTTTGTTCATCCAAAGACGCCGCCGAAAATTTCTCCCCTTTTCATACGTCGAGGTGTTTTGCCTGTTGGAACAAGCAAGAGTCCACGTGCATCTCATGCTGCGTTTTGGAAAGGGAGCTAAGTGCAGATGGGAGTTTGAGATTGGCTAATTAGCAGTTGGCTACGCCAGGATACACTGAGGGGTTGATGGTAAATTAAACATGAGGTTTTGGTGTGATGCTGTTACAGAAAATTCACTGCTAATCTTGGCTGTGTATCTAGGGAGAACGAATGTAAAGAGCTCTTTAAACTAGAGCAGTAATGCTATTTTTTCCTTCCCCCTTTGCATGTTGTGTAGGTTTGAGCCCACATTTGAGAAAAGATCAGGAAAATATATACAAGCAGCAAAGAAACCAATAGTACAGAAGATTAGGGAGGGTGAGATTATGGAGAATTTAAAAATTCAGAAAAGAGCACACCAAATCTAGGAGTAAAGAAATATGGTTTGGGGGTTTGGATTGTCTCAAAATCTAACAATAAAAATACAAACTTGAACATGCTGGTGCATGGATCTGTGAGTTTCAAAAGAATGTTGAAATGTGTAGTCAGAATAAATTTGTCAATGACAAAACAGTCCATGCTGCAAGAGATCAGTATGATGGCTCTAGTACTTTCTCCTAGGAGGAAAATATTCAAATGTCTTTAAACGGTTTATTTGGAGGGTATTTTTAAGATTTGTAATTTGGAATAATCTTCCTTCCTTTTTTATAGAGCAAAGAACTACGGTACAGGGACAGGTTTATTTTTTGCACACACAGACTGGAGTGAGCACGTGGCATGACCCAAGGATACCAAGGTATGTATTTATAGTTAAAAGTCAAGGGGATTTGGTGTGTATTTGTGTGGCAGGATGTTGAATTTATAATAGCAAAAATCTATGAAATGGGGTGTCTGAATTTAAAGGGAGAGCTCCCAACAGAGGAATAGTTTGGGCTGTTTCTAGTTACCTTTTCATCAAACATTAAGGATTATTCTTTTTGAAAGAAAGAATTATTTACTTGTGAATCATGTAAAACAAAAAGCAAAAAAATATGTAGCCCTTCAGGAATTCCTGTTTGACAGATTCCTCCTAAAATGTTGGTGTGGCTGTTTTTGGTGAAGCTACAAATTTCCGAATCTTACCTACTTTTTTTTTTTTTTGTATGAAAACAGTTTGGACTGCAAATTGAAGAAAAACTGACTTCTTTTTTAAAATAATTGTTTCTTGAGTATTGAACTTGTAACTTTTGTTTTATTAGTGCTCACTTGTGTATAACTGAGGGAGAGATTACTTGTTATATTTAAACTTGAAAAGGTTTGAGGTTTTTTATACTTTAGGCCAGTGATTTGCAGCTACAAAATTTGAATCCTTCACATGATTAATTTAGTAAAGCCTCTTTAAACCTTAACCTGCAGTTAATCCAGGCCTTTGTGAGTAAGGTCTGGTGCTTTTCCTGAGTAGCTCTGAATCTGAGCTGTTTCATGGGCCACCTGCACGCCAGATTCAAGAGTGAAGTTTGTAACTCTCAGCTGCTGCACTGCTTGGATAATAGAGGAATGTGGTACAGGATATTAGAAAAATGATATAAAGTAGTACAGGCAAAAGTGATAAAAGCTCAGTGTATGGAAGGAAATGAAAAATAAAGCTGAGAGAGAGAGAAAAGAGCTGATTTTAGATTAGCTGGTATTGTTGGGAGAAGGAATGACAGTGGTTGTTCATTGTGTCAGTCATGCCAGGCTTGTGTGCCCAAAGCCGCCTTCAAGTGATGCTGGCCACCCTAATGAAAGGTGCTGCTGCTCCTCTCCCCAAATCCCTGGGCCAAGGTTTCAGGAGCAGCAGTGGAAGTGGACACAGCCGTGTCTTGCGAGTCACAGGTCACACCTATTTTAGTTAAAGGTGACTTTTGTACTACCAGCCTGAGGTGCAAAAACGTAACCTTGGCATGAGGCAGAGGTGTAGGTTCTGACTTGCTGTAATCAGATCTCTGCAGGACTTTCAGATGCACAGCTGATCACAGCAAATGGTCCCAACCATAATCTCCTTTAAGGAGCCTAACAAGGGCTTGTCTGTCTGCCTGTGTGTCCCCTTGGTTTATACTCACGGTGACACTAAGGCACCTTCAGTGTACAGTGCATTTCTACCTTCCTAAAGCCTCTCAATTGACTTATTTATACAAATGTTGCATAGAGTGGTGTCTTCAACTCTGAATCCATACCAGCTGTCTAAAGAATACTTTACTTAACAATAGGTTTTCTGCCTAAAAATAATCTTCAGGTTTCCTTCCTTCCTTTTCTCGCCACTCTTGATGTTTTCCTCAGTCAGGTGGCTGGAGCCTTAGATATTTTCAGTCTTTTTAGGTGTAAATGCATTCTACTCTAATGAATTCAGACACTGCCTTTAGCTGCACTTAGAGTGATACCTGAAACTTATCCAGGATGAAAGGCATGAGTGAATGTGTTGCTAAAGCCTTACTCTTGGTGGTTTTTCAGTCAAATACTCAGGATTCTAACTTTAACTTAATTAAAGAGGTGATTTTAATATTTTAAGTGATCTTAGTATTTGGTTGCTTAACTTCAGATGTGCATTAACATCTTGTTTGTTTTTCTCTTTAGAGACCTTAACAGTGTGAATTGTGATGAACTGGGACCTTTGCCTCCAGGCTGGGAAGTCAGAAGTACAGTTTCAGGAAGAATATATTTTGTAGATCATAACAACAGAACCACACAATTCACAGATCCACGACTACATCACATCATGAAGTAAGAGATTTTCCTGATAAATAATTCCTGTCAGGTCTGAGAGTCATGAGGGGCTGAAACCCTGAATGAGAATTGGAGAACAGATGCAGCCACCACTGCAGTCAGGATCCAAGCATTGGTTCTCAGTGCTGGTTTTATCTAAGTTTTTTGCTGAGACTCTTCAGAAGGGTTTTTACTTTGCTCTGCACAATTCTGGAATTGCTGGGGTGTGAGGTATAGAGCCTTCCAGGGGTTCCCCAGCAGTCAGCTCGTGTCTCTCTGCATGAGCAGTTCTAGCTCTGTGCTGGCTGTTCTCGATCTGGACTAACTTCATGCTCCCTTGAGCTCCAGACAATGGGAACGTAAAGCCAGCTGGAGTCTGGTCAACGGGTGCCGTGCACAGCCAGTTTGGGTTTAGCAGGATTTAGTAAGCTCAAGCTCTGCATCATGGAAAGGCAGCTGAGCTGTTGTGGAACTGACCCTGGAAGCAGCCTGGCAGTGCTGCTTGTGCCCAAGACCAGACTTTTTCCTGGGCTTGAAGCCAGCCAGGGAATCTCTGTATCTGAAAAATAATTACTCTACAGCCCAAAAAAAGCACTAATGGATTAGGATAGTTGTGTGTATGAAGCTGCAACTCTTGGGGACAAGTATATCCTTCTCTCTTAACAACCATAGATGCAGTATTTTTACCGTGTTGGGAATCCCCAGCCTCATTTTGCATGGAGCTGGAATAAAATCTGTTGCAGTTGTTAGACAGTCCTTTATAAAGCTGTTGTTTGTTCCATTAGAGATTCTTTCCATGTTGCACTCTTGAAAGTTCTCTCTGTGGGAGAATACCACACAAACTTTAATTAATGCTCAGTCAGCAATCAGTGATCATGCTTCAGAGCCTTCCACAGCGTTTTGCCGTATAAAACCAATTCAAAAATGCTGAAACTCCTAAGTGTCTGTCTTCTTACATCCCTGAATTTAGTGTAATGATGGTACAGAAGTATCCACATTTCACTCCGTGTTCCTCTTAGAGAAGCTTAATCATTTCTTGCATCACTGTTTTATATATTCCTTACTGTTATGTGTCCAGAATAAATATTGTCCTTTTTTTCTCCAAGCCATCAATGCCAGCTAAAAGAGCCCAGCCAGCAGCCTCTATCAGCTCCAAATGAGGGATCATTGGAAGAGGGTGAGGAGTTGCCTGCACAGAGATATGAAAGAGACTTGGTACAAAAGTTGAAAGTTCTTAGACATGAGCTCTCTCTTCAGCAACCCCAGGCTGGTCACTGTCGTATTGAAGTATCCAGAGAGGAAATATTTGAGGTATTTGATTTTTTTTACTGCTAACAGCAGCTTTTGTCACTGAAGAGTTAAATAAAACTGATCGGTGATTGTAACAACTTTGCTTCACAAGCCCCCACCACATTACAGAAATGTCATTGAGATTTGCTTCAGATTAGCACTCGAACAGAGTCACATTTTCTGTAGTTCAGTAACAATTTATGCATTACAGAAATGCAGAAATCTTAATTACGGTATCAGAGAACTCTTGATAGACTTAATTATAGGAAGGAAAATAAATAGCTAATTGTACAAATGCACATGCAGGAATCCTATCGTCAGATAATGAAGATGAGGCCAAAGGACTTGAAAAAGAGGCTTATGGTGAAATTCCGAGGAGAGGAAGGCCTGGACTATGGAGGAGTAGCAAGGTGAGATTTGGGGGGTTTTTTAACACCTCTTAACTGTAAAGTTGCCCTTTAAGTGCCCCATAGTTGATACCATCCCCTTTCTAATTACCTGTTAATGGTATATGTTAATTATTTGTGGTCTAGTTTGTAGACAGTGGCTGTAGCTTTGCTCTTAATATGGTAGGTTGGTAAGTGGAAGCTTGTGATTTAACAGTGGTCCCACTGCAAGTTGTGAAAGTGTGATCAGCTCAGATTGGGAGGTCTCTCAGGGAGTGCACAGACCCTGAAGTCAGATCCAGATCACAGGAATGGTTTTGTTAAACACACCTCTCTGATTTCCCACAGATGGATTGCAGGAGAGTAGGGGTTCCTTTTTGTTATATCTCAGCTGCATTCAGGAGAATTCTCTGATCTGTTGGAGCAGGAGTGGAGGTGAACTAATACTAAACAAAAGCTAAAATTTTAGTGAGGACTTGCCTCCCTCTTAAAAATGACAATAATTCCCTGTGGGTCGCATGAGATCTGAAATTCAGGAGCTGATTTAGCATCACTGAAAATCTCTCGGCTTTGTGGCTCAGAGTTGTGTAAATTCACGGAGAAATTTCTCAAATCCACAAAAGCTGCCCACTTGGGTGTCTTTCAGTGATCAATCCCCTGGACAAAGGAGAGAAGCTGGAACATTCTGAGCTGCCTTACCCGAGGCAACCTTGGGTGTCTCCACTGTTGACATCCTGTTGCCCTGATGCCTTTCATAATTGCTCATTAGTTGCAACTGACTCTTCCAGATCAGTACAGCTCCACTTCTAAGCATTACAATTGATAGTTCTCTCCGAGTATTTTGGACCTGGGAAGGGTGTCCAAGTTTAACAACAAAGATGTATTTGTCATGGTGACTTGGGAGGTCAGAAATAGCTTTAGTTCTGCTCCTGTCCTTGTGTATTACCAAGGTGAGCGAATTTACCCAACCCCTCCTTTTAATGCACTTGGTCCCTTCTGGCCTCTGCTGAAAGCAGTCACCAAGCTGGCAGAAAAATAGCTCTTCTAATGATCCCCAGCAATTGAGCTGATTCTAATCAACAGATTTTTTTTTTTTTTAATATTTCCTTATACTGTACAGGTTGCAGAGAAGCAGATCTTGTAAGCTCCAAATAGCTGAACTCTGTACAAAGGCAGGAATTTTTTGGAAGTGTGGCTTGTCCAGACTGAATTAGTTGATGGCATTGTCTAACAGCTTGCTGTAGCTTCTCTAATTGATGTTAATCCTTTCAGTGCTTCTAAACTAAACCAAGTCTGCCCTGAGTGGAGTAGGACATTGTGGGGTGTTAATCACACCCTTTTGGCCTACAAATGGAGGGCAGCACAAGAAGATCTGGTTTTGAAATAAGCATTCCATGACTGATCAATTACAATAATTGTGTTGTCTAAAACTTAAGTGCAAGTTGCACTCTTCTAAATTTGGTTTTGTTTTTTTTTTTTTTTTTGGGCAGAGAGTGGTTGTATTTACTATGCCATGAAATGTTGAATCCCTACTATGGACTCTTCCAGTACTCCACAGATAATATTTACATGCTGCAAATCAATCCAGACTCTTCTATCAATCCTGTAAGTACTAATTTCTCAGCAATATTCCTACTTCAAGAGATGTCCTCTGCAGTTTCTTACTGCTGTTCTTCCACAAGAAGAGTCTAAACTGCAGGGTAAATCAGAATAACAAGGTGTTAATATCTTGTATTTATACAGAAAGAAACAGAAGGGGTTTGTTCAGAAATTAAAAGCATGATAGCCTTTGATAAATATCTGATTTCTTTGAGACTCCTCAGTACTGATTGGTTTGCACAGTGACTCTGAGAAGATAAGACAGATGAAATTCATCTTCACTGTGAGCACAGGTGGTTGTGCACACAGCATTACATTCCCAGCAGTGCCACCCCGTGACTTTTGGGGATGTATCCCTTGCTTGCCCTTTCTCCCTACGCTCTTGTGCTTGCTTTTTCTCTTACTGGAGGATTTGTAATGATGCAGACCCTAGAAGGAGCAGCAGTTCTGAATTAGTAGAGGGAATTCTTCCTGACATGACATTTCCTGACATTTGCACTGGAAGATGAGGGAGGTGGATTGGAAGAATGTCAACCATAGGACTTACACCTCAGCTTTCAAAAGTTACTTTAAAAGGAACACAAAAGAAATGAAGGAAACAAGCACACTGCTTGCTCAAGAGTAGATACATTTGGATGGTTAAACAAAGAATAAACTAATTTGTTTGGAATCCTCTTGGATATTTAAGGTTTCACTGGGATTTTCTCTTTCCAAGTTTTTGCCTGTGAGAGGTCTAGAGACTTGAATCCAATTTATTAATCAGGTAATGCACAGAGACTTAGTTTGAGTCTTTAATCATTAAATGCTTTGCTTTTGGTTATGCTGTGAGGAAAAGTGGTGGCTGCTCTTGCCCAGAGGGCTGCAGGTAACACACTGAACGAGCCACCAAGAGTGCCACAAGATGTCAGTGTCTTCCCAAGCCTGACTCTCCTCTCTCCCTGCAGGACCATTTGTCTTATTTCCATTTTGTTGGTCGGATAATGGGTTTGGCTGTGTTCCATGGACACTATATCAACGGGGGGTTCACAGTTCCCTTTTACAAACAGCTGCTGGGGAAGCCCATCCAGCTCTCCGATCTGGAATCTGTTGACCCAGAGTTACACAAAAGTTTAGTCTGGATCTTGTAAGTACTGACTTTAGCAATCGCCTCACTGTAGAGAAAATGGGATCGAGTTTGTTGGCAATAGGGAGATGCTTTAGACAAAGAGTTTGCAAAAATCTTTTAATGGTGGCAGTCTGTAAAATGTCATTATTCTTAATATATCAAAGGTACTGGAGGAAAAGTTCTCATTGCAAACTTTCCTTGCAATAAAGTAGATACTAAATCATTAAAGGATGCATGGGTATGGTAGAATATCACAATATCAAAATCCAGAATCAGGACAGAGGTCTGAGGGGAAGTACAGCCTTCTTCAAAAGAAACTCTGATTAAAATGAAAATAAATGGAAGTAATTTTGGCTTCTGTATGCTTACAGAACAAGATCCAGCATTCAGTGTAGCTTTGGGACTCTTTGGAACTGCTTTGCATTATCTCAATTTCTTTCCTAAATGCTGTTTTGAATTTTGTATTTAAAGAAGTTACTGATGATTAAGTTCTCCACATATGATCTCTTCAGTGCTTCACAGATATGTGACAGCAGATCAGATTCTTGCTGGATGTGTGTATATATATACATGTGTGTGTATTTCTGTATATAGGGTTTTATGCAGTGTCCTGAGTTCTGTTAGAGTTACATGAGTATCTGATCAGGCTCTTCAGCATGCACTAAACCATACAGAAATTGGCGATGGTGGCAATATTCCTCTAGTGTGTGAAATGCAGGTGGTAAGGTTTAGCCTGAAGACTACCTAGGTGTTCAAATAACTGTCAGCCTCACCACTGAGAGTTACCAAAATGCCCAAAATCCTGAGTTTCCCCTCTGTCCATTGGCAGAGAGAACGATATCACACCAGTCCTGGACCATACGTTCTGTGTGGAGCACAACGCCTTCGGGAGGATTTTACAGCATGAACTCAAACCAAATGGTAGGAATATTCCAGTGACAGAAGAGAACAAGAAGGAATATGTCAGGTATTGCAAACAGAAACATGTCCTGCAAATTTGGTGGGAAGAGGGTAGTAAACAGAATTTTTGTATATAGTGAAACTAAGGAAGTATTTTGAGTGGGAACTCCTGAGTCATAAGTGACATGAATGTTTTCACTGGAAGACCTGTTTTTCTGTTGATGGTGCAATAATTTATTGTTGATGGAAAAAGGAATGGATAGGCACTTCTTTCATAGTACAAGATGTGTGTATTAAAACAAGGTCCCCTGTAAAATGAGCATTTTCCAAGTCTGCTGTAAAAATCCCAGTGCTGTCCAGCTCGTCGCCCCTGACTTCTTCCTTCCTCCCCCACAGGTTGTATGTGAACTGGCGGTTCATGAGAGGAATAGAGGCACAGTTCCTGGCTCTGCAGAAAGGTTTTAATGAACTTATTCCTCAACATCTCCTTAAGCCTTTTGACCAGAAGGAACTTGAGGTATGTTTTATCCACGTGGATTATTGTTCTGTAATTTGTTTGATCCACGGTCAAGCACAGATTTAAAAAACAAGCATAACAAACAAAACACAAAACTTATCCCATTTTATGTACCAGAAAAGTGAGTATTTGTTTAACCAAACCCTTTTAGGTTTGTTCTAGATATTCTTTGGGTTGATATTATTGAGAGGACTTCTTAAACAGGGAAAGACAAATACAGCATGGTGTCTATCCAAGGACTAATGCTCAAGGCAGGTGGTCTGAGAAGGAGGAAACGCTGCAAGTTTGAGGAATTGTTGGCAAGACCAGACGTGTTATTTACCCCAGAACCTGTTTTGTCCAGTAACTTTTCATGCATGGCTGCTTCTGTTTGCCCACAGGAATTGATTTACAGAAATAGAAGAGCTGAGCATATAGAAAAGAAATTAATTTGTGTTCTTATCAAATCCTGAGGTGCAAAAAGCTACTTCTTAAAATAGTTCCTGTTACAGGAATTTTTCCTCTGGTGTTGCTTCCTATAAAAAATAAGACAATCTGTGGAATATTCATAATTTGTGGTATAGAAAGCACTAGCTTTGTGCTAGTCACTCATGCATTTTGTTTAATCTCACAGAGTTCTTGCATTCCATTTGCTTAAAAAGTTAGATTAAAAATCCATTAAATATTTCAACACTCTCCATGTCAGAACAGTCACAACTCTCCTAATGATGTGAGCAGGTGTAAGTGGGGGCTGTCTTGGTGGCACAACAAGGCAGCTGCTAAAGGGCAGCTCTCAGCAATTGGATCCTTACTATGGAATATTATGGGGAATTTAAAATATGTCACACAAATATGTTTTGTTTTGAGGGATAAACTTTGCTCTGTGCCATTTATTTGTTGCTGCCAGAGGAGGCGGTTAAATGCACGGCCAGCAGCAACTTCCTTTTACAGTATTTTGCAACCTGCTGCCATCTGGAAAAGAGATTGTAGTGATATGTCTGGTCTGTGTCAGAAATTCTCACAAATGGGGTCTGAAAAGAGATGAAAAGTTTCTGTAGTTTGTTGTGGAACAACAAAGCAACTCAGATGTTCCCATAAGCTGAGCAGGATTCCATTGTTGCTGGTGTTGGCACCTCTAGGACAGTCCTGCAGCAGGACGATGCCATGCCACAGCCTTATTCCAAATTAGTGCTGTGCCCTCATAAAGATAGGCTGTACCTTCCAGGGAGCACAGATTTAATAAAGCAAATCTTGCATGGGCTTCTGACTCCTAGTTGCTTGTGCAAGTTCTAATGCTGGTAAAGCACTGCTTGGGGTCAGTTTCACTGCTGTCATACTGGAGAGGTAGACTGCCAGTTCTGTACTGGTTACTTTGCTCCAAAAAAGTGCAAAAAAGCACCTAAACAATGCCAGGCTTCATGACATGGTTGGATATGTTTTTATAACTGCCACCCTGAAATTACTCTGGACTTGAAAGCACTTCCTAATCTTCGACCAGCTGATCATTGGAGGCCTGGATAAGATAGACCTGAATGACTGGAAGTCCAACACCCGCCTAAAGCACTGCATGGCTGACAGCAACATCGTCAAGTGGTTCTGGCAAGCGGTGGAAACGTTTGATGAGGAAAGAAGGGCAAGGCTGCTGCAGTTCGTGACGGGCTCGACGCGTGTCCCACTTCAAGGTTTCAAGGCTTTACAAGGTGACTGATGTGGAGGCTGAGCTAATCTGTGGTTGGAGAAAGAGATAAAAGTGGTGTGGTATTTACAGGCCCCTTGTAAAATATCAGCATATTACTGGATAAGTCAAACACTTGCAAACTTTAGAGCTTGTCAGCAGCTCAGCTGCTGCTGAACAATTTGGCTGTTGCTGATAGTGATGGAAGCTGGTAAATCTGTTACTGTGCAGTGCTTTGACTGCTGTCAATTTTGGCTTGTCAGTCTCCTACAGCTCTGTGCTCTGAGGTTCAAATCATTCCATGCAAATGTGCACAGGGCTATATGACTGACTAAAGAACTTTTTCATGTGAGAACTGTATTCCCCTCAGTGTCTGGCAACAAAACTTTGGGCTTTAAAGCAAATTTCTGAAAATTGCAGGTTTTTATCAAAAATGCAGCAGTGTCCTTGGCTGTTGTGATATCCTGATCACAATCCATTAGTTGGCTGACAGTAAATTGATGTTCAGAATTAAAATACTGGTTCTGTTTTACAAGAAAAACCTTCATGCACTCAAGTATTTTCATTTTTCATGGTGCAGCTTCATTAATATCAAATGTAGCAGCTCTACCAAAATACCAGTCTGTAGAATGATTGTCACAAACAGCCCTATCTCTTCTGCCATCCCCTCATCAGCTGCAAATATCTCTACAGATTTAGCCTAGGACATACTTAGGCTTGCAGCTGGAACTGTAATTTCCTCTCTTGCCTTTTTATACGCAGCAAAATGCGTGTGTGTGGATGATGCTTTGTTGAAGTGCATTAACTAGAATGTCTGTCTAAGGTTCTACAGGCGCTGCAGGACCCAGACTGTTCACCATCCATTTAATAGATGCAAATACAGACAACCTTCCAAAAGCCCACACTTGGTAAGATGGAAACACTCTGTTTCCTCTCCCTTTGTCTTAATTTAAGGGAGTCATCTCTGTTTGTCCTGGGCAGGGGTTAGGGATGCAATACACATGGATGACTCCAAGTGTGCTCTGTTAGCTTGGATATATCTGTATTCTGCAGCCAGCAAAATAATTTGCTTTGCTTAAAGCTTGATTTGTTTTCTATACTATCTGTGGTTTTCATTTATTCCAGAGGTGATTATTCTGGGTAGTGAGATGTTTGTAAGTTTATTTCTTTATTTCTTTGTTACAAAGAAGTGTTGTCAGATGTCAAATGTTGGAAGCTCGTGCTGTTGGTGCAGTATAGGCACAGCCTCAGCCCTTGCACAGAAATCTCACTCCATCAGAGGCAGGAAATGGTGTCAGCAGCAGCAGACTGTCTGCAGGCAGGGCACGGAGTGGGCCTGTCTGATGTGTTGCTTTTTCTTTGCAAGTCTCCTGCATCTGCCTCTTCCTCCTCCTCATCCCGAACGCTGCCCTATTAAGCTGTGCATTCCTGCTGTAGAAATAGTTGTTTTTCATCTTGTCTCATTTGGCCACTGAGGCAGCTGAGAGATTTTACAGTTTCTATCTATATGTAGCTTCTTTTCATCTTTCCCCCAATAAGCACTTCAGAGCCATCAATGTTTTGTTACTTTCCCTGCAGCTTTAACCGGATCGACATTCCGCCTTATGAGTCATACGAGAAGCTTTATGAGAAGCTGTTGACAGCTGTGGAAGAGACGTGTGGGTTTGCTGTGGAATGAAAAAGCAACCAAAGGAAACAGATGCTAGCTCATGGACCACCAAATCAAAAGCTAGAAGAAGCTTGCTGTGAACTTCCTGCTAAGCTGTCTGAAACATCTGAACTCTGACAACTTAGAGATGGGGCTTTTTCCCTTCCACTGCTGGTGGATTAGGGGGGGAGGGTCGGGGCTTTTCTTGGTGGTTCCCAACTCTATTTTCTCCCCTTTGTTACAATAACCCCTTCCCTCTTCTTTCATCCCCCCTGAAATGAAATGCAGCCAAGTTCAGCATTTGGCTTTGGTTACACAGGATATTCTGCTAGATTTGTAACACATATTGTGATAGGGTCAGCGACCTGTGGGGCTTTTTAATAGGAGAATCAAAGTGTATTTGAGAATGAGCTTAATTTGCTGAGGACTTGCAACTGGTAGGTGCACCTGGTTAGTCTGTCTTAAATCAAGATTGAGCCTTTGTAGAGTCCAGCAGGTGCAGAGTGTCTGACTGGCACCAGAATTTGCATTGCACATTTTAAACATCTGTTTAGAAAGTAAACTTCTAGCAGAAAATACCTCCATATGAACACTTAACTGAAAGGTAAAGAAAACCAAGTTCTGTCTTAGCAGGAAGCTCCCACTGGAAACTGTGGCTCACCTTGAGAAAAGTGAAGGAATCTGGGATAGCTTAAACGGTATTGTATGATTACTTTTTGGTTGTCCTGGCTGATATCTAATTGTTTTGCACGTGAAAACAGTTCTTTCCTCCTGCAGAATTACTTTCCATAGTTTGTTCAGATGTAAGTACTTTGCAGAGAAGCTTTGTGAGGAGGAGACAGAGGATAAAAATCCATTCAATCCCAAAGCTGTGATTTCTGTGCCGCTGTTTTACCCCAGATGTGTTTGTGTGACTTTAAATTCTAAGACTCACATGGAAATCACTAAAAGTCAAGTTAACAGAGCAAACTCCTGCTTGAAATTTTTTGGCCTTGTGAAAGGTTTATTTGGAGATTGAGGTAAAAGGGGAGCTACATAGTGTATACATTCTAAATGTTACAGAAAGCTGTTGGAAGAATTTATGACTTCAGTTCTGTAGGGATGAAAATTTCTCCAGAGAGCCATATAAGGCTAGTTTTTCCAATATCTGAAACTAATATTAAAAGGTTTGTTCTCTAACACAGGGGAAACAAAAGCAAATCCAATACCTGAATATCTTGGTTTGAAAGACAGATGTCTGCTGAGGAAGGCAGGAGCCTCCCTTGCAATGCAAAATGTAACCCCCTTCCCTTGGAATTATTATAATTTTGAAATTAAGAGGCTTTCAGGCAAAGATATGAGATATAGGAATAATGGTTCTTTACTAGTATATATAACAAGGCAATAATACAGAAACACTGGCTTAAACTCACAGAATCAGGACAGGACCTGACACTCTGTTGGTCAGGGTGGTGGTGGCAGTCCGAGTAAGTGGTGGCTGCAGTGCTCTTGGAGTGATAGGTGTGGTTCTGATGAAGCAGTGATCCTGTAGAAGGGTCTGGTCTCTTCCTCTAACGGTCCAGTGTTGGTTATGTAGCTCTTGTCCTCTGGGAACGCAGTGGGGAAGGGTTGGCTGTGATGTTCCAAAGCTCAGATTCTATCCAGGAAGGAATGCTTGGCTCCTCCTGCTGGGCGGAGCATCTCACAATGGGATGATGTAATTGTATCAGTCATGCAGTGAGGCTTGATGGGCCATTAACAGCAGATCTCCCCCTGCATGGAGCTATCAGGGATGTGTCATGGAAGGGATAAAGAACACTGCCCCCCTTGGTTTTAACAGATGGTGATAGCAAACATACTTTTGGTTGCATCTTACACTGTAACCTAAGACATTATCCACCCCTTATTCTGGTACCATCTGCATCATACCCAAATCAATACCCTCTTTAAATTCTGCTTTTATATATATACACGGTGATACCTTACACACAGTTCTCACTTAAGATTAGGTCTCCTTGTGGTACACAATGGGTTTCCCCAACTTTCTGCGTTACCCACCAGGCCTTTGAGCAAAAACAATCCCACAGATGGGTTTGCTTTTACCTGAGGTGGGACCAATCCAAACAATCTTTCCTAAAATACCTTTCATGTGTACCACAGAGGCTTTATCTACATCCACTGTGTGCAAGGGTACAGAATGGGCAGGACCAGCTCGATTGATGCACCCTCAGGTGTTGATCATCCAGGTGGCCTTTGCTAAATTCACTTCCCAATTTTTGAAGGTCCCTCTGCCAAGTGCCTTCAGGGTAGTCTTAAGCAGTTCGTTGCATCGTTTAACTTTGCCAGCAGCTGGTGCTTGATAGGGGATATGATCCATCCATTTGATACCATGTTTTCTGGCCCAGGTGTTTGTAAGGTTTTTCTTTAGATGAGTCCCATTGTCGATTCTCTCAGGGGTGCCATGCCTCCACAGGGCTTGTTTTTCCAGGCTCAAGAGGGTGTTCCGGGCAGGTAGCGTGAGGCACAGGGTAGGTCTCCAACCATCCAGTGGTGGCTTCCACCATGGTTAGCACATAGCACTTGCCTTGCTGGGTTTGGGGAAGGATGATGTAGTCAATTTGCCAGGCTTCCCCATACCTGTACTTCGACTATCGTCCACCGTACCCCAGAGGCTTCACCAGCTTGGCCTGTTTGATGGCAGTGCAGGTCTTACAGCTGTGGGTGACCTGTGAGATGCTGTCCAAGGTCAAGTCCACCCATCAGTCTCAAGCCCATTGGTACATTGCATCTTGTCCCTGATGACCAGAGGCATCATGGGCCCAATAAAATGTTCCATTTATTTCTGGCAAACTGTACACACCTATTTTTTCATTGGCTCAATCCTAGACCAGTCATGGGGAAAAATTTCTCCCCTACCTTAAAGATATGGAAATTATGGGACAAAACACAAAGAAAAGGAACCAGGTCACCTGTGCGGAATGGCTGCACTTTATTGACAAAAAAATGCGCCCAACAGAGCACTTCCCCGCACGCACTTGGCCACAGAGCAACTGAGCAGCCAGATCTAGGACACAGAAGGGAAGCTAATGAGAGCCAGGGCTTGATCTGCAGCACAAGTAGAGCATGGAATTGCTCTGCAACTCTTCCAGCCAATTTCTCCTGGGAGGCTTACATACAAGTTCTCAATCAAATCTTTGAAGAGATATCCAGAGTTCCCTGTAGAGAAAGAGGAGAGTCTGGTGCTCCTCGGTAGTTCTTTTTGGTTGAGCCAAAACCAGAGAAACCCATTGCCACTGCCATTTCATCATTCTCTTCAAAGGCCGAATCTTCCTCCGTCCACCTCTTCTTATCTCTCTGCTTCTTCTTGTAGGCTCTGGCCTTCCCCTCCTCCACACAGAGTTCCTTCATCCTCTCATCAAAGTCATAGTCCTTCTGCTTCTCCTCCATCTTCTTCTTGTTCACCTCAAAGCGTTTCTTCACCTGGTCCAGTGTGGAACACTCCATCTGCATGGACATGCCCCGATTCCTCTGGTGGTTTTTGCCACTGATGTGATCCAAGAAGTTAATGGAATCTTTCACCACACAGTCACATATGTTACAGTAATAGCCTCCCATCTCTGATGGAGGGGTAGTTTTGGTGATGACAGTGGTTTTCCCCAGCTTGGATTCCAGGTCCACTTTGTAGTCTCGGTGCTTCAGAAGTTCCCTCTTGGCAGGCTGAGCTGGTTTGCCATCTTTCTTTTCTCTCTCCTCTCTGGGCCGCTTCTCAGCGAGTTTCTCATATTTATCCTTGTCCCACTTCCGCCGGAATTCCAGGTTCCTGGTCCCACTGCCTGACGCCACGGCGAGCTGAGAGCAGAATCAGGATAGGACCTGACACTCTGTTGGTCAGGGTGGTGGTGGCAGTCCTCTTGGAGTGATAGGTGTGGTTCTGGTGAAGCAGTGATCCTGCAGAAGGATCTGGTCTCATCCTCTGACGGTCCAGTGGTGGTTATGTAGCTCTTGTCCTCTGGGAACGCAGTGGGGAAGGGTTGGCTGTGATGTTCCAAAGCTCAGATTCTATCCAGGAAGGAATGCTTGGCTCCTCCTGCTGGGCGGAGCATCTCACAATGGGATGATGTAATTTTATCATGTCATGCAGTGAGGCTTGATGGGCCATTAACAGCAGATCTCCCCCTGCATGGAGCTATCAGGGATGTGTCATGGAAGGGATAAAGAACACTGCCCCCCTTGGTTTTAACAGATGGTGATAGAAAACATACTTTTGGTTACATCTTACACTGTAACCTAATACACTGAATCACTAACATTTTTCCAGTTTGCACACCAAGATGAGACCATATTTTAACAAATAACATGGCTTCAGAGAGACCCAGTTTTCTATCAAACATGTCTAAACTTAAGCAGACTTGGTTGTATAGGATTTTTTTTTCTTTGACAAGCCTGATTTTTTGAGGGATTCATGACTGAAACACTTCACAGATGTTACATTTATGGAATAGTGCATTGAAATTCAGCTGTAGGTAAGAGCCTCTCCTTAGGAGATGTCTACAGGAATATTTCTATTTTGTCTTTTTTTAAATTGACTTTGGTAATAGCTTTAAACTGTGATAGGACAGAAAGTAGACACTTGTCAAAACCCTGGCATCTTTCTCTGTTTTGTTCATTTGTGGTTTTCTTTTTGCCATTGACCATAATTCTTGTGATTTGTTGTCAGGAGTTGCATTGGAGGTGTAAAATTGTATCATATTGTGAGATTTGCACAGGGTGGCTAAAGATACTCATCCTGCAGGACTGTACAGGAGAGGCATGTTCAGCCCCATGTTCTGTAGGGATCTTTTGGCACTTGGAGAGAAGATTCTGCAGTTCTGATTGTTGGGATGTGCAGCAGCTGGCAGACAGCATCCCTGCGGTCCCGGGCTGAGCAGCAGAGTCCCCACAACCCTGGATTTTCCAAATTGCTTTGAAGTCGAACCTGTTCATAGAGTGTATTTAATCCTTTCAGTACGTTCGAATGTGCAATAAACCAGTCAGATAGGAAAAATGCAAAATGGATTATTGCCCAAAAGCTTTGCCTGCAGTCCCATGTGGATTTTTCACTAAAAAAAGGTGTTAAAAAACCTGAAATCTAAACCCAGATACTAAAGCTCACCCCTAAAAATCTTGTCACACCTGCAGCACAACTGGCTCAGTACAAACCAAACGAGGTGAAGGGAAAGGCCCCTGATTTGGAGATCTATAGGTCAAGTAGCTTTTTGTCAACGACCCAGTTGACATAAGATAGTTCCTAATGTCTTTGCTAGGTCAGTGTTTTATTGAATGCACAAAGTAAGAGTAGGCAAGGATTGTTGTTTCGAAAAGTCCGTCTGTTTTTTGCTGTATTTAAAAGCCCTTGTCAAGGTACCTCCTCCATGCTGACAGTAATGAAAATAGGGCACTGTCTTTTAAATTCTTTCAGTTCTCTTTTCAGCAGCTTCACCACCTCTCCCGTCGTTTTGTCTTTGCAATTTTGTGCCACTTCAGTGATGACGAAGACATTTTTTGTCTTGTTCTGTACATGGATTTGAGGCAGGCCTTAAAGCTGGTTGGGTGGATGGAGGAACAGCAAGGAGCGAGGCAGAATGGCTTTGGAGCCATGGCCTGTTCTTCCTGTGCCCAGTTCCAAGGCCAGGGAAGGATGAAATGCCAACAAGAGTTAGCATGGCTTGAGCCAGTGGCTCTCAGAGGTCTGGGATAACCTCAGCTGTCTGAATTTGTGTGTCCATTCCCACTCGGTCTGCCAGCACTTGAACTTGGTTGTTACTTCTCAAACTTGCCCAAAGAATACCATCGAGTCCCGTGTTCGGTTTGTCATTCCACGTTCCACCTTGTGCGCGGATACTCTTGGATCTGACCCGAAGGAAATACAAGGTACAGCGTGTCTGTCGTTGCTGTCCCGCGGCAAACCCCGCAGCTGCTCCATCAGCAGTGCCCTGATACTGCTCCTCAGCCTCTACTCTACGCTCAGGGATGTAGGAAACCACCACTCTGCTCGTGTGTTCCAGCGGGAAGAAACGAGACTGTTGGATGGGTGTGAGTGTTCACTTGGGCATTATTAGACAAGACCCTGCTCCAAAAAGGCTGCTCGAAGCTCCAGATGGTGCAATCGACGCTCGCTCAGCAGTTCGTCCTCAGTTCAAGCCGAGGTGGTTGTAAAATCCAACAGATTTTGTAAATTACTGATCCAGCCACCAGGCCCTCTGGAGCCAGTGCTTGGGTTCGGGGCCGTGTGGCACAGCAAATTCCAGAAACACAGTATGGATCTGGTTTTAATCTGTTAATTCTTTTTGTTGTTGTTGTTGTTGTTCCTCAACCACTTTATAATGTATTTTTTTAATTTATTATTTTGTAATGTCATGTTTAAGTATTGCTGCTATCCTTGTTATTCTTCCCACTGTTTTTATTGCAGATTTATTTTGTGGAAGTTGTACACTAATGTTTCATTTTATGTCTAAATCAAAGTATTTAAAGAAATACTAGTTCTATTTAATGTGGTTACGGAACCAGCTGGAATAAACAGTGATTGTATAGTAGGCTGGACCCAGGAGGTCATGTTCATTTTTGTTACATATGCAATAAACTCACAACTTTAAACTCTTCGTAGCCACTGTTTTGTTCGTTAAAATACTTATGGGAATCGGAAGAAAAGAGTGGACAAAGTATCGAAATGCAGCTGATTAAACAGATCTATCTGGACTGGCCAGATGAAAGTCCTCTGCAGGGAAAACACCTTGTTTCATTAATGCACCTTAATCTTTTTCCCTTCTGATCTCATTATTTGTCCTGATACGTTTCCAAAACCTCAGTTTGCAGAAAGAAATTATAATCTCTCCCTTAATGAAAGCAGGAGAAAAATTCACTAATGTTGATGAATTCTTGCTTTCTTGTTTTTTTCCCAATTACTGCTGCTTTGCAAGTGGAGAGGAGCAAGTCTGAGGATGGTGCTCAGTGCTGGTGTGTGTGTGCTGCAGCAGTGCCTTCCCTCCCTGATGCTGAAAGCTGGGGTTTCTTCTGGCCATAATTTAGTTTAATAAATTAAAAAAGAGGGAGCACAAATAGTTTTTTATTCTTTGAGTAATTTCACAATATGAACAAATGAGCAGGGAGCTGCTGTAGCCCACCCCTCGAGTCAGCCAGCGGCAGGGACTGAACAGTTTCATTACGTGAAGCACCTTCAGTGCTCTGTCAAACACTGGCACTGCTGTTTTCTTTAAAAACTACTTTTTGTGACGTTTTCCTGATTTCTGCTTTCCTTTTGGTGCTCAGAGAGAGGAGGATCCCTGGAACCTGCCCCAGTGGGTGGGTTGTGCTGTAGAGGGGCTGCTCCAGGCCTTCTGCACGACACGAACCTATTGAAAACGCAATTAAAATGTTCCCATTTTTCCCGGGAAATCTTGCGCAGCTCAATGAATCGCTGTCTCCTTTTCTGGCAGCTCCGCAAGTCACTTCAATCCCTCAAGTTCAACTTTCTGCTCTTCCTGCGGGACGTCCCCAGCTACAAACGCGGTGGCCCGGGGGGTTCCCTGTCACTCGCTTGATGTCCCCGTGCACCCAGAGCTGAGGGNCTCTCTATGGTGCGGGGCGGCGCGGTCACGTGGCGCGGGCCGGGCGGAAGCGGCGGGAGCGGCGGTTAAATGAAGCGGGGCCGGAGGGGCGGCGGGGCCGGTGAGTGCCGGGGTGACCCTTCTGTCCCGCCGAGCTGGTGAGTGCCGGGACGGCGCTGCCGCCCGACGGACAGAGGGGCCGCCCCGGGGCGTCCCTGGGCCTCGTCGGACCCCTCGCTGCGGGCTCGGGCGCTGCTCCCGGCTGGGGCCTGTCCTCGGGGAGGGGTCGTCCCCTACCCCGGCTCTTCGCGTCCCCTCAGGGCTCGGTGTCCGTTTTGTCTGTTCCTCTTCCCCCGCGTCCCTTCAGGGCCGGTCCTTCCCGTCTCTTCCCGTTAGGGACGGGTCATTCCCCCCCAGCGCTTCCCTTCAGGGACGGGTCCCCCGCGTCTTCCTCCCCGTGTCCGTCCTCCCGTACCCCTCCACTTTCATTTAGGGCCGAGTCCTTCCTCCTCGCTTTCCCTCAGGATAGGGGACACCCCCTCCCCCTCCAGCTCCCTTCAGCACTGGGTCCTTTCCCTCCGCCCTCCATCCCTTCAGGGCCGGTCCCTTCTCCCCCTCCCCGGGGCCAGGGGGTCCCGTCACCTCCGTGCGCCCCCCCTGTGTCCCCCCGCAGCCCCGAGGGACACCCGGGGACCGGCGCTGCTCTCCGGGAGCTCCCTGCGGCAAGTCCGGGTACCCCGGGCCGGCTGTCGGGGAGAACCCGGCGCCGGAGCTCGTGGGCGGAGGAGGGTAAAAGATTGTTCTCTTCCGACCCCTGTTCAGTGTGGGAGCACTCGGGGACACCTCGACATTTCAGGCATCTGCTGTGGGAGCTGCTGCAGGAAAGAAATCCCAAACACAGCTGTCCTCGGAGCTGAGGGATCAGTGTAAGAGATACTCCTCTTCCTCCTCTTCTTTCCCTTCTCTGTTGATCCAAGTGCCGGCCCTGCGTGGTTGACAGAGCACAGCCTGGAAGCATTAATGTACACTGCGTTTATGTAAAGAGTTTTTCTGCCCCTGGAGCTGATCTCGTTCCCCCAGATGGCTGGAGGCAGGTCGGCATCCCACCGAAGTCTTCTGAAGCTGAAGAGCTGTGGGGAACTCCAGCGTGTGTGTGAAGAGAGGAGTGCGAGCTCGCCCGGGGCAGTGCTTTGGGGTGGGCAAAATGTAGATTGGCTTAAAGAGTGATCCCATGGATCCCCGGCTTTGCAGCTGTGCTGGCTGGAACCCTGGGTGGATAACGGCTGCTTGCACCTGCCAACCCAGCCCTGGAGGCTTTTTCTTTCATCTCACATGTGCTTTACGGCCTGGAGTGTTGTCTTTGAGTGTCCTCCAATACCTTACTTTAGAATCTTACTTGACAGATGCTTAGAACACTTTTCATGCAAATGAGTTTAGTAGTTAATGTTTCTGTTCAGTGTCTTACAGTTTGGTCACTGTCCTGAGACCTCTGATGCTTTGAAAGAGAAAAGCTGATGTTGCTGCTGTGCACTTTTATTTCCATAATCCAGGCATGATGCTGAGGGACTAAAGCTTGATGTCCATGTCCTTTTCAGAGCATTCCCTCTTGTGTTTCTTTTCCTATGGAACAGCAGGCTCTTGCTTTGCTTCAGGCAGCAGTTCTAGGGGGGATCTCTCAGTGCCTTGGTGCCTGAGAGGCAAAGCCAGTCCTGCTCCTAAGACCTATGGGGCAGATCTCTGTTCCTCTATTCTGTCTCTGTGGAGGTTGATTCTTCTTTCTTAACAATCTCTGCTCTCCCACCTGATGCATTTTGGAGCTGCTGCAGGTTTCCGGTGGTAGCAGTGGAGGGAAGGGCAGGTGTCCCTTGTCAGGCATTTAGACTGCTTTCCTGCTTTCAGAGAGAATGGCATGAGTGTTTTTCGTCCAGCACCTGTTGGGAAGGTGAGGCAGGAAATCTGAGACCCATCATTCTGCAGACCCAAATCTTGAGAAGGTTCTGGTACATCCCTGAACAGGGCCATAGGAATGTGAAGCTCAAACCATGTGGTAGAATCCGTTCTGTTTAGGACTAGTAGGATTCCAGGGACAGCTTTTAATTCCAGAACTGTGGGATTTACTGCTTTAATATGTGCTTTTAACTTCTAGGGTGAATGCTGTGCAAAAATTCCACTGCCTTACATCAGGCTTTCTGCAGTTGTAAACACGTTAATGGATTTCATGTGCTGGGTGTCTTCGTGGTGTGACTGGATGTTAATAAACAATCAACTTGACAGGAGTTTGTGCCTGGAACACCAAGACTTGGGAAGGGACTCAGACAGATTTCCTGAAGATCTGTAGACATTCAGCCTGCTTGGAGATGCTGCATTGTGGTAACAGGCTTTCTTCCATCTCTTTTCTTTGCTTCCTAGGATGTTTTCCTTCTGGCTGGCCTAGCTGCAGGCAGGCAGGGCAGGACCAGCAGTTCCTAGAAGAGCACTTGTGGCAGGTGTTACTGGTGGTAAGGTACAGTCTGGATTCCAGCAGGGTGCTGGCAACAGTGTTTGTTCCTGGGCTGGAGTTTCAGGAGCTGTCTTGGAAGTTGGAATTCCAGGGTAGACCAGTGCTTTGTCTGCCTGAGAATGCAGTGGGCGTTCCTGCCACTGGCGAGACTTGTGCTTTGAAATTGGACACAAATCACTGAAAAGTCCTGTGGCAAGAAGAGGTGGGGCAAACACAATTCCGGTGGCTCCGACGCAGCTGGAGAGAGACAGGAAGCATATCCCAGGGGCCAGGAGCTGATTAGCAACCTGGAGTAGCACAAACCCAAGTGCAAGAGATGTGGAGCCCTTCGGGTGTTGTTTAGTGCCTGCTGGAAGAAGCTCCCATTCATTAATTTGGAATGGGTGTCTTATTTTTATTTATATCTTTCTAAAGCCATTGTGAGTGGTTTACTGTGTCTAAGCGCTGGCGGTGCTGGGTGTTGGGGCTTGCCACTGGCTGCATTCTTTCTGCAACAGTCAGAACTGCACAACTAATTCCTCTCACTGGAAGTTTGGGATTGTTTTTTTTTTATTTCTTACAGATGGATTTGATCCGGAGATATTTTAAGACTCTCTTTAAATTACTGAATTCGGACACCATTGTAACTAAGTTAAAGACGAGGCATTAATAGTCTCCAAAGCCTGTGTGTGCACTGAAGTGATGGTGGGGTTTCAAGCTGCTTCATGTACCTGGGATTACTCTCGGTAGGGCCAATCCCAGTGGGATAGGTGCCTTTTAAATGCAGCAGGAGGTGTGAAGCACACGGCTTCAGGAGTTAAGGTCATTTCTGTACAGGCTGGGAGTTCCTGTGTTTGAAAAGGAGCTGAAGAAAAGGCTGTTCAACATTACTCTGGAGTAGTTTTGTTTTTAAGCAGGTTACTGGAAGTGGAAAATCTGGGAAATCAGGAAGGGGTAGGCAGAGAAAACAGGAAAAATAGGGGGAAAAAGCCACTTAGCAGTGTCCTGGTGGCTCGAATAAGTTATCCTTGCCAAAGCACCAAGATGAGAGATAATGAGCGTCTCACTGAGCTGGGGTAATCTCGTTCTCAGCAGCCTTCATGTCACTTTTATAGAATTTCAGGTTTATTTTGGACTATCTTGGGAGTGATGTTTTTCCTCTGGGTCATTGCTTAAAGGCTTGCAATGGTTTCAACTTCGTAGCAATCCTTGAGAAAGCTTAATTCCTGATGATGGGAAATGATATTCCTTCTGAATGACACCTCCCTCCTAATTACCAACCCTGCTGTGGTTCCCTCCCTGCGTTCATGAGGGGAACTGTCAGTGCCTGATTAAGTGGAAAAAGCATTGGGCTTCAGGGAAAGATTTCACTGTGGGGCAGCTGCTACCCCGAGCCACGATGTCACCTCGCAGTGCTCCTGACCCAGGTCAGTGGGAATTTCAATTAAATGTGTGGATTCCTCTCTGGCTTTAGGGAGCCCCGCTCCTGTGCTGATGCTGGTGGTGCCCAGCTGCTCCCAGGGTGAGTTTTGGAGGCTGTGGTTGCCCCTCATAACAAGAAGCGAGGTTGATGAGCTGAAATATAACTGGGAGTGTTTGTGGGTGTCAAGGTGACCTGAAATGTTTTTAGTTAGCCTCGGAGGCTAAGCATGGTGTTACTCACCCTCAGCCTGCTCTCCCCTGCAAGGAGGCCAAGCAACTGTATGCATTATTCAGAGAAACATTTGGATGGGATCTGTAGAGGCATCATGTGATACTGCTCTGCAGTACAAGGTGGTCAGGATCTGCGCTAGCTGGAATCTCTTTTTGGGTGAATATAAGGATGAAAAACGGCCTGAAGTAATACGTTTTGTCCAAAGCACTCCTTGCACAAGGCTCCTGTACTGCTTTATCCAGACTGACATGCTCTTACCAAGCTGTGGGCACTGCTCCTGTTATTCCTTGGAGGAAAGCAGGCAGGGGTTGGCTTTTTGCAGCCCTTGCAAAACCAGAGTGAGGAACAGATTTACACTTCTAGTTCCAAATCCCATCCCAAAGACGTGCATTTTCAGGTGATGGAGGGGGAAGGAAAACCTCTCCCTGATGCTTCTTGCAGGTCATTTTTGCTTGCAGGCTGGTCTTGGAAGGAGCACTGGCCCCTTGGCAAGCACAAGCTCTGTTGGGCAAACGCATTTCAGGGCTTTGGCGGAGGGAAGGGACAGCAGTGCTGACAGCTGCCTGCAGCACAGCCACGATGCTGCTGAGGACTTTCCTCCTCTCCCTGCTCTGCTGTCGTGTGCTGAAATGCAATTTGAGGGAGATGACAGCAGCAGCATAATAGGGAGGCAGGAAAAGCAGCTCTTTTCTTCTTCCAGGAAACCAGCAGGGTAGGGCATTTAATGCCTCCCATGCTGCTGGGATTTCCAGGTACAGATGAGCAAGACCTGGGAGCAGTAACTTGGCTAATGTAAATAGTTCGCTGTAGATTGTTAAAGCAGAATCCTTTTGTAGTGGAGCAGGCTTCATTGTGTATCAACTGGGAGGTGCCCTTGGATCTGCCAGGACTAGCACAGACCAGCTCCCAAGGGCTGGAACGTAGCTCTGCCTTGGACAGTGTCTGGAGAGTGCTCCTCAGCTCAATGTGTTGGTGTTTGTTTAGCAGTTTGTGGCTGTTTTTACTGTCCCTCCAGCCCAGGTGGTTAAATAATCTGTCTGATATTGCAACACCCAGGAAGAGAATTTCTGTTCTGCTGTGAGGACTCACCCGGTGTTGACCAAGGGTGGGCACAGGATTCACTGCCTGAAAGAGTCTGTCCTTAGCAACTGCTCTGAGTGCAGCTGTGTAACCTGGCTGTGGCCTGTGGTGGTTTTTGTAGTCCTGTGTCAGTGAAATGTCTCTTTGCCTTGGAATTAGTGGGTACCATACAGTCTTGTTAATCTACAGAACTGTGGACCTGGAGAATTAAGGTGCAGCTCTTCTTTCCTTGCTTTTTAGCTCCTAATTCATTCATTTGTGAACTTTAGTAGTCTCAGAAGGGATTCATGCTGGATGTGGAGCATCTCTAAATCCAACCACCATCTAATTTCACTGTTTTCTGTTCTGATACAGTGGTACTTGCCTCAAATGCAGCCTCTTTGCTTTTCTGCTGTTTTAACATACTCAAACTCCACAGTGGCCACTGCCACGTGACATGGATGAAGTCAGGCTGGACAACTGTCATGAGTCTGGAAGGCTGCCCTGGGTTTTCACTGAGAGTTTGCTGGGCTGGAATTGGCCACAAGGCTACACGTGGCTGTAAACAAAACGAAACCCTGTTTTACAAAGGCTGTTGCTGGCTGTCTGGAAAATCTTTTGACAAGTGGTCATCTGTGGTGCTGGAGCAGAAAGGAGGTAGTTGCAGTTCTTCTGTGACAATGCTTCTCCTGCAGCAGTTGTTGGGTGCAAGAGGCAGCTTATTTTTTACTTTTTCCAGCAGAAATTGGTGCAGAGCGTGGATTTGTTGCTCAAGTGTTGGCACCTGTCTTAAAAGGTTTCTGTTGGTATTTTACTCTTAATAGGTAAGGCTGTTTAAGACTTATCACTGTGAGCTTGGCCTGTTGGCCCAGTGTGGCTCTAAACTGGCTTTGTATATATTTAAACCTTTAATTGATTGTGTAAAAGCATCTTTCAAAGTGCCTGACCTTGCAGTTGGAGCACGTGTGGTTTGAGTGTTAGGGATAGGCTGTGGCTGTATCAGCTTAAGCTGTTGTTTAAGATCTTCCCCCTTCTTGCAGTTTATTTTACCACCCTAATTCTGTTCTCCCAATTCCACCGTGCTGGATATGTGGAGGCTATCTGATCTAAATCCTACAAAAATGCTTTCCAGGGCGTTTCCTTTCAAAGCTGTAAGAAATGCTGGAGTAGCTCAGTGCGAGAGGAGGAAACAAGCTGTGGTATGGGAACATGACTATCCTTAACAGGTATTGAAGTGAAACCCCTCTGAGCACGAAGCCACAGCTTCTGGCCACTGACCTTTGGAACTGTGGCAAGTGCAGATGCTTAGTGTGGCCCTAAAAAAGGCCATGGCTGCTGTAACCAGAATATGTCACCTGTGAAGTCATTCTTTTTGGAAGTCCCTCACTCTGGGATTATTTGACACCTCTAGGGGTTGGTGGCAAGCTTTTAAGTCAATAGTTCTGAAAGTGCTGTGCAGATTGACAGACCTTTTTTTTTGTCTAGGTGGGCTGCTGCAGTAAGTCAGGTTTTTTTCCCCATGTGCCGCCTCAAGGTCAAGTCTCAGCTTTTGTGTTGTCAGCAGCTTTGTGAATGAGGTGAGGTGTGCTGTGCTTGAAAGCAAAGTTTCTTTATGATAAGTTCAGGTCACATTTAAAATAAAATAAAGTACAAAATAAAATCAAGTACTTTCCTTCCTCTTTTTTTTTT
>WBMY01017065.1:173818-203938 GCA_013397315.1 Donacobius atricapilla
TTTTTTTCCTGATGGGGCATTATGCTTGTAACTTTTTCTGGAACTCAGCTTCCCAAATGCAGCTTGGGTGGTTTCCTGAGTCGGTCTGGTGGGCAGCTGCTCAACATCCAGGATGCCATCAGAGCCTATCAGTTCCTTGTGATTTTCAAGTCCTCTGGCTGCCACTGGAACTAAACCTGACTGTGCTTTCCTGCCCTCTTGGTTTTGGTCTGCTTACCCCTCGCTGCTGCGTTTCAGCAGCTTGCTGGTTGTCTGCAGCCTGGTTCTCCCTGCTCTCAGTGCCCCTGCAAACAGGGCTGTGAGCTGAGCAGGCTGCTGGTTGCCCATTAGTGTGAATGTCAGTGCCACTGCCTGTCCCAGCAATCTTAAATCCCTTATTTCTGTTTCCTCTCCCGTGAAAACAGTGCTAAGGCAGGAACCTGAATGCTCCTGAAGATGTTCATCCAACTTGTTAAATAACTACTCAAAAGGTTGCACTTGGATTTCTTTGTTCTGTTAAGCTCTTTAAAGTGGCATTCAGGATCCCTCAAAAAAGAAAAGAAAAAAGGCAGGAAAACTACTGAGGATTTGGAGAGGAAATGCTCTGTCCTTTCTCCTGCAGGGATCTCTGAAGTACAAGTAACAGAGGAGCAGTCTGCTCTATATCCTGGGGCTCACAGGGCATTTCTCCTGCTCTCTCCATGTGGCTGCTGGGTTTATGGAAAAGAGAAGGCAGCTGCAATTAATGCTGTGTGGAGCTGTGGCAGGTATGTGCAGCACCTGGGGGTTTGTGGAGTCCAGCTCTTTAAACCCACTGGAGTCTGAATGTTGGTGCTGATCAAAGCAGCCCCTGGCCTTTCCCTGGAAGGGAGAGGACATGTGAGTTCAGGGAAAGGAAACTGGAAGTAAAACTCGCTCTGGAAGCAACAGAGCTGCAAATCACGTGGTTTCACATGCTCTTCCATTCATCCCCACCCTAACAGCACAAAATCAGAACAAATCAGTTCTTCTAAATGATGGTTTGGGAGATAGGCTGTGAGCAGAGCAAGGCTGGGTTTGTGTGCAGGTCTGTAGCCAAGTGCTGAGCTGCTGGTGTCTGAACTGTTGCATCAACATGAAATGCCAGGCTGGCACCTGTGTTTGTGATGTGGGAGGGAGGTTGTGGCTTTAGGGGATTACACTGGATGATCTTGCACATGCCAGAGGTCTGAGGCAGGCAGAGTACTGCCCTTTAGAGGAACTAACTCCAGGGACGCCTCTTCCTCCCTCAAAACCTTGGTTTTTCACTTCACTCTTAACATGAGCTGCTCAAGGTAATGGCACTAACTCTCCAACTAGAATTCGTAAATTTAATTTTTTTTTTCAGGACTCAACTGGATGGGAAGGAGGGGGAATGACAGATCCAAAGGCTTCCACCTTTTGTGCAGAGAGTGTTTTTTTCCAGGCATCAAAACGAGGAGTCTTGTGCTGGTCAGGGAGATGGGATGATATGGAGCCCTGTCGTTTGGCAGAGGGACTGATGGGGGGGTCCTGGGAAGGAACTGCGGTGTCCAGAGGTGAACTTTGATTCCAATCACCAGGGAACAGCTCAGAGGAATGGGAAACTTTCATTTGAGTTGACCAGTTTTGGAAAATGAATGCAGCTGTTTCAAAGCAGTCTTACATTTTAGAGAGTAGCTCACAGAGCAGATATTTTGCTAGGGAAATGCAAATACTTTGCATGTTTGGGAAGGAGAGCTGGCGCCAATGTATGTGGCCAGCTGTTGGGTGAATTAGGTAGAGCTGGGTACATTTCTTTCCTCTTGTACCTTGTGTTTCAGATAAAAATGGTGATTGAGTACTTCAAACAATTATGATTAATAATTATGATACTGATAATTATGACCTTGATGAAATGAACTGCAAGTAAGGTTGATGGGAAGTCTTGTGATGTACAGACAGCCAAGATGTTTCCTGTAAGTCCTAAGCAGACTTTAAAAAATGGGGAAAAATCTAGTTGGAGATTTGAAGCCAAGTAATCCCTAAATATCTCCTCTCTTGATTGCTCCTGAGTAAGCAATTTCCATTAGCCTGGAGCAGTGTCAGGGAGATGTAGCCTGTCCTGTGCTAATCTGTTGCCTCTCCTTTTGGAGCATCTCCTGATGTGCTCTTGGTCCCACTCCTGACTCTGCAGTTACCAGTGGTGAGCCTGGGAGGAAAGAGCATCACTCCCTGCTGTGCTTTTCTCCTTGGGTGAGAGAGGGTGAGGAACAGGAGACTTTTGGGAGGTAACTGGAAGCTGTGATTGCTGCCAGTTTCATTCCTTTTTTCCATCTTCATTCATGACCTGCCCTGGAGCTGCTGGAGCCAGTTGCAGGCTGGTGTGGTTTTGGAAATCGTGGCTGCTCTGCTGGGATACTTTCTGAACTCTGTGTGTGGGGTGTCTTATCTGTCAGGGGAGGTGAACATTCAGGTTGGATTTACTTGCCACAAAACATTTCTTGTGTTATTTTGTCTTATGTTCTGGTGTGGTGAAACCAGTTCTGTGGCTTTCTGACCAGAAATATTACCTGCCTCTTTTTATTGTTAATTTCAGTTTCTGTTCCTTGATTTTTCTCACATCTCAGGAATCCTGTCTTCCCCTTCTCAGAGAGCGTATGTGTTTAAAATCGTGTGGTAAACCAAGCCAGCTGCTAATGTGGGGAACACTTTGGGAATACTTTGTAACTCTCCAGCCAATTCTATTATTAAATGATCTCTAGGTTCGTTGTTTCTCTTCAGCTATGGGTCCAAAAATTGGCGGCAGAGCTGCGTGGATGCTCTTGTCGTAAGTCTGCCCCTGGTCTGTGCTCCTGAGAGGAGCTTTTGGCCAATGCCTGTAGCAGGTTGTGCTGCTGGAAACCAGGTGGTCTTTCCTGCAAGCCACTGCCCACACACCCCAGCCTTCAGAGGCCTGGGTACGGCTTTTGGGCTGGAGTCAATGCTTTTTCTACTTTTCCCAGGCTTGGAACTGAGCAAACCTGCTGGCAGGAGCTCTGCTGCAGCCCCACGTGTTGACCTCTGGCTCTCTTCCTTTGCAGGGTGTGAGGCAGTGGCAGTAGCTGCCTTGTGCATAGCAAATAGGATTTGTTTGTGCCCAGCAGTTCTTGTTGGGCTTATGATCAGGGGATTTCTAATTTTCAGTTGGGATGATGCTGCTTAACACCATCAACCACTGTTAAACAAAACCCCTGCTTTTGCTCAGTGCCTGTTACAAGGAGCAGCCCCCAGCAAATCGTGAACCCTTTGAAATGTTTCAGTGAAATTCTTGACAGTAAGTCAGGCTGGTATAATTCCCTTCTGTTGTGCCTTTTTAGTTTTTTTTTTTTAAGGACTGAATTTTTAGCTTTTCATTTTGGTAGTTGTCACAAGCCCTGTATTATTTAAGTAGCTTGTTTTAGCAGCTTGAAATGAGCCAGAAATTCACCTTGCTCACAGGCTACCAGCAGACACATTTGCTGCCTGCAGGCACAAAGTAGGAGTTGATGCTCTTCTGTCAGTGTAGGTGAGCAACAGTGGTGTTCTGTGTGGGGGAGAGGCTAAAACACAGTGATTTGATGTTGCTGACATCGCTTTCAAGTTGCTCTTTTTTTCTCCCTCCCCCCTGTTCATTTGGGATCTCAGTTCCTACCTCCCCTGCTTTCTGTCTCGTCCTGTTGCCTTGAGCTGGAGCCAGACGAGCACTTTGAGTCTAGTCCCGTCTTGGATATGTGGGAGTTCAAGATTTCAAATGCTGTAAGTAGGGGGAAAAATACATTACACTGTGTTGAGAAAGGGGGGGTCTTCCCTTGACTGTCAGTTTAAATTCCAGCACCATCTGAAGATGCTCATCACAGCACAAATGTGGGGTGGAGGGAGCAGATTTGAGTTCTGCTCCAGTTACTGCAGTCCAGAAACGCCTTCAAATATCAGGAGATTAAATATATGCACAGCACCACCGATGGCGGCTATTTTTAGGTTAAGCTAAAAATATGTCATGTGGTGTTTAAAAGGATTTTGAATGGGTTTTGGAAATCCTTGTGTAAGCATTCTGTGTGCTCCTGAGACCTGCTTCACCTCGTAGCAGCTGATCCCTTACCTCATAGTAGTGGTTGGGAGCAGTGGTTTTGTGGATGGTATTTTTGCATGTTTGAGGAGCTTGTCCGGGAAGTCACTGTGACCTCAGCTGTCAGTCTGAGGTCTTGTCAGTTCAGAGAACTGTTAAACCCAAGTCCCTGGTGGGCTCTGCTTTTCCTGGTAGCTGTTCTGTTAATGCATTCTTCTCCTCTCAGTTTGCTGTAGGAAAAGCCATAATGGGGAGGATTTTGCTGTGTGCACAGTGAAACAACTTGGGTGTGCTGTGTCCGAGGGTGCTGGGGCACTGCCCAGGCTCCCCAGGGAATGGGCACGGCCCCAAGGCTGCCAGAGCTCCAGGAGTGTTTGGACACTGCTCCCAGCACAGGGTGGGATTGTTGGGGTGTCCTGTGCAGGGCCAGGGGTTGGACTCTGATCCTTGTGGGTCACTTCCAGCTCAGGATATTCTGTGACTGAGTTATGAGTACATGGAGTAATATAGAGGTGAAATTAGGGTGGGAGCACATCTTCAGCGTGGGGGGTCCTCACTGCACAGTCAGTGGGTGTCTTAGAAGTCATGATGAGAATTTTGTGTCGCCTGGATACTGTTATAGGGATTCAAGTCCCAAATCCAGCTTGGTGTGCTGTGGTAGAGGCAGGAGCCTTTTAAGAGAAGAAGAAAAACAAAAAAGCTTGGAAAGTGTTTATCTGACTGCTTTACTGTTGAAACAGCTCTGGTTTCCTGTCCTCGACTGTATTTATTGCAGAAAAGCTGATGGGCCTGCTTATAGGTAGCCTTATTCTTTGCCTATAAATAGGCACTGAAATCGCTGAGGTAGTGTGGAATAGCTTCTTTCCATCTGTCTTCCTTGCTTTTTTATTATTGTTTATGTAGGGCAAGACCCCAGGGTGGCTTTGATCTTGTTATTTCACATTCTTGGTGGCCTGGTGCTATAAACATGAATAAACTTCTTATTCATGCCACTAGATGGAACTGGCCCATGCTTATGGATATTTGTTTAAACTTCAGCTCTATATTGAGTATTGACAAAATGAATTGCTAGCTCTTGGTGGAAGCTTGGCTTTTACCCTCAAAGCAGGGCTTTATTAAGCTGCTTGGGGTTTTATTCAGTCTGTTTTGAAGTAGGAAGAATTGCCAGTTCTTTCCAGCCTTGGCTTTTTTTGTTGTTGCCTTGACTGTGTATTACAGTTAATGCTATTTATTATATTCATGCTTTTAAACCACTGAGTCTTTTAGTGATGTGTGCACGCTTTCTTGTATGAAAATGCAGATAGTTTTTTATCCCAAATTTCATTTCAGATTATTCCCTGTACCTCTTTCTCACTGCTGAAGGATGAAGTGTGCGAGTTCCTCTCTACCGGAACCAGAGTGGCCCATAGAAAATACGACCTTAGTCGTGTGGCTTATCCATCATTCTTGGATCTAAACAGCTGGGGCTTAGCCAGCATTGGACAAAGCACCATTTGAGAGAAGATTTTTTTTTTAAATGTTTTGGGGTTTTTTTAGTGGGGTTTTTTTGTTGTTGTTTTTTTTTTGGGGGGTGGCTGTGCTGAGCATTTGTGGTGTCACCTCACTGCAAAGTAGCCAGCCCTGCTCACCCACCATGAGTCCCTGGAGGGGGGAAATATCCAACCACTCAGCTTTGCTTGGAGCAGATCTGAGCAGACACCTGTCCAGGCCCTGTCTGCACCACTTGATGCTGCAGGGGCTGATTTGTGGCTCTCACAAATGCCCTTGTTCCTCCCCAGCCAGTCTCGGAGCGATCCTTTGCTGTGTTTGCTTGGTGACCTTGGCCACGCTGGGCCTATCCCTGCCTCTGTTTCCCCACCTTTTAAATGGCAAGAGGTGAGTTGATTTTGTTTGCTAAAGGAGTCAGACAGCTAAGGATGAAAAAGTGCTATGTGGGGCTAGGTGATTGCTATTCACAAGTACCAGGGAAAATACAACTGTAATAATGTGGATGTGACCTTTTAGAAAGGCCAGAGTTTGTACAAGTTTGTGCTTACAGTGACCCAGCTCTGGAGCTGCAGCACCTGCCTGTGATGGTGGAGCAGCACTTCCATGCCATTCTGGCACATAAAGATTTATTTCTCCTTATAAGGCAGAAGATGAAGATTCTAGAGGAAACATCCTCAAAATCTTGCTCTTCAGGTGTTTTCAAAGCACCAGTATGCCCATAATAATCTCGGCTCTGCTTACTGGTATTAGGATGCTGCGGTATCAGGGCTCAAACACAGGGGTAGTTGCATGTTTGTGGTAATGCTGGTTAGAAGGGGCCTCTTGCTGTTCCCTCACCCAATTTCCCACTCAAAATTGGACCATCACCAGATCAGGGATCAGGTGAATGTGGCTGTTCGTAGGCAAGCCTTGAAATCTTCATGCTGGAGGTTCTCTCTGAAGAAGGTTCCCTCAGGCTCTAAGCCCATGCTGCTGGGCTTTTTTAAGTCCTAAATTATACTTTTTAATTGTCATTATTGTATTTTGTGCATCTGAATTAATTTCTTCATTTTACTGTCCTAGCTACAAATCCTATTCCCTGCAGAGGAAGTTAAGTAGAATTACTGGGGGGGAATTTATACTACTCTTGTGTACCAGCAAACAGGATTTTATAGCAGACCCACCATTTTCTTCCAGCTTATGCATCAGTAAATATTTAATAGTACAGATTCCTCTGTGCTGCAATAAGGAGATGAATACTTTCCAATAAAAAAACCCTCTTTTCTCCTTCCAATGATCAGATTGTGCTTGGAGTTCCTGTATGTGTTCAGCCTCTCTGCGATAGTGGGAATGGAGAGCCATAAGCTGACAGAGCATAAAATGGAAACCTTCTGTTTAGTTTGCAGTGATTCCTCTGCCCCCCTAATCCTGTTTGGGAGCCTCTGGCCAATTCACTGTGACTCTCTGAGAACAGGTGGGGGTTAGTGAAGTTTAGTTCCAAAAAGCCCAGTCCTGTGAAGGAACCTGATTCCTGTCATGCTCTCCTTTTGCTGTGAGAACAGATGGCGTTTCCTGGAATTTGTACCAAACCCTCGCTGTAAATCAGGGAAATCTCTTCTCTAAAATAGCAGATGGTGGTAAGGAAGTGTTCTCTGGAATGTTCCTGTGCTGGTTCACAGGGCAGGCACAAACCACACACTGACACTGCTCTGCCTGGGGTGCAGCTTCCTTCTGACACGCCAGTAGCAGGGGGGTTGTGGGAGTGAGCTTGGAACATCTCTGGTGGCTCTGAAGTTGTGCCTCAGCTTGGCAGCACTCCGGGAATTCAGGCTGGGGTGGTGGTATCCCTGTTGGCTGATCCCCTCAGGGCTATGCACGACTTCCCTGGCATTAAGTGTGACAGGGATGGTTGTAGTGACATCATCTGGGGCTGTGAGATGCAGATGGATGTGGGGATGCCCTGGGACAGCTCAGGCAAAGGGATTTTGCCCCTCTCACCAATTGATGGTGGCAGAAACAGCACTCTGTGGGTTGGTGCACTGGATTTTGGTTGGAAACAAGAGAAGATCCACATACTGGGAGGATTTGAGTCCTGCTTGGATAGAACTGCATCTCTCTTCCTTTCCTGTGATTGCATAGCTCCTCCAGGGAGACTTCTCAGGCCTAATTGCACTCTTCAGTCGACTGTCTTAACCGTTGGAACACAAGATAACAAATATATCTCCTTTCAGGTCCTGAGAGGGAGGTACAGAAAAACACTCGTGGAGAGACTGCTGAGAGAGCCAGGAGAACTCTTAGCAGCTAAATCATGGAAAATCTCCCTTAGAGTGAATCTGAGTTTGCCTGACTCCCTCATGGTTTTATTTTGTCTTCCAGTTCCTCATGTGAGCCTGACTGCCATGCTGGGGCATTGACACTCTGGGGTGCAGCTGTTTAAAATGGCAGAGAGAGGTGGGAATGAAGAAGTGATTAACTTGAACAGCTTCAGCAATCACAGAGGGAAAGGTGAGTACTGATTTGTGCCTGTTTCCAAAACACACTTTTGAAACTCCTCCTGAGCAGCAGGATTCACAGACACTGAACTTTCAGGGGGCTGTTGGAGATCTGTCATATCACACACTACTCTGTTACACTGACTTAGCCACCTACAGAAACTCTTTCATGTTATGCAGGCATGCAAAATATTTGGCTCTTATCTTTCTCATGTTGTACTGCCGCAAGGGAGATTGCTGACTTCTTGGGAGTACTGTGTAGAGGTGTTTCAGCAGATCCAAGGAGGATCCATCCTTCTGAGAACCCCATAGGAGACAGGCTGACCCTAAATTTGTGCCCTCATAGGGCTGTGTGCATTGGCACCCATTCCCTCAAGAGTGGAATTCAAAATGAGGCTTTCTCTGTACACCTGAGGGGTGATAAATGAACACTTATGCCTAAAAATAAGCCAAAACATGTCAGATTTTAGGGAAAGCATAGTTTTATGTACTCTGTGCAGTACAGAAACCCTCTATTTCTGCTTAAATGTCTCTCCTGTGTTCCAGCAGCTTTGTTGAGTAGCATTTATATTCCATTCTTGACAAACCTTGAGGTACAAGGTTGTCATCTAATAGCAGGATATCTTCTGCACCCACAGGCCTTATCTCAGCCCTGCATGAGGTACTCCTGCAAAGTCTCACTCTTTTACAAGAGGCTGAATTGCACAAGGACCCTTATCTCTCTGCTAGAATGCACTGCACTTTAACAAAAAAACCTCCAGTGTCCCTGAGATATTGAAAGTTCAGGATTTCTCTGCAAAAGTATTCCCTACATGCCTTGTTTGTAATAACTTTTGCAGCAGCTTGACTTGTGCTGGGGTTTGGGGGTAGAAGTGTCCGTGGCTGTCCCTGCAGTGCTGTTGTGATGCGCTGGAGCTGTGCAGGTGTTTTGCTGGAGGCTGAGGGATGCAGGGGTGGCTGTAACGATGCCTTGCAGTGGAGCTGGTGACCTCTGAATGCTTCTTCCTGCGGTGCAATTGGGAAAATTGCTTTCTCAGATGTTTCAGTGCTACGTGTGCCCTGTAATTCTAATTACTTACCTTGATCTAACAGCTAACTTTAACTTTACTTAATGTTCTGCAGACTGGATAAACCACAGAGATGAAAGTCTTATCACGATATCGGATTCCTCAGATGAAGATTTGCCTTTGTTGCTGGAAATGCCGGAAAAGCAGCAGGCTGAGGAGGATGATGATGATGATATAGTCATCTTAGTAGAGGTAATTTTTTCATCGTTGCAGCTGATGTGCTGTATTCCTGGCCTGTATAGCCAAGTCTTGTGCAAATACTGATGCATTCCTGAGTCCTGCCTGGTTATAGCAACTACTTAAGATGTCTGAAGTAACAGTGAAATGATGGCATTTTTGCTGGCTTAATTTAGTCATATTTTGGGCACAGGAGGGGAAAAGCAGACTGTGGAACTGCACTGTGTAGTTTTAAGTTCTGCTTGATGAAAGTTTTAGCTCCCATAAAGTTGTCTGTCTGAATCCAGCAAGATGGATTGCTTTGCAAGAGGACTTGATCTTCCATTGAAAGTGTTTTCAAACCATGCCTTGTTTGATTTATATATGTACTTTGTGTACTTTATATACCTCTGAGCTATTTGCATTCACGTTGGGCTGTTGCAGGCACTGATATTTTTGCAGCATTTCATATCTATCTTATATTAAGAATATATTCCACTTTCCTATTAAATTAACCAGAAGCACTGAGAAAATGGGTTGCAAAGCTGACCTTTCTGCATCTTAGCTGAAAACAGCAGCAGAGAACACTCAGGCTCTGTTGGCATACAGCAGTCTGTCTGCCAGAGGCAAGAACAAGGCCAGAGATTAATGTTTGGAGCTTTGGTTCCTGCCTGTTTAAATAAATCGGTGAGAACACAAATATGTCATCAGTTAATTCTTCCTTTCCAGACTATTTTACGGGAAGGGTAGTGGGTACTGAGGTGAGCTTAGAAAATTATTCCATTTTGAAAGTCCTGTGCATCCGCAGTTCTGCCAAAGGTTCTCACAGCACCTGGGGACAGGCTGATGACACAGATATGTGGGTTGCAGTTCTGTGCTTTATTAAACATCTTGCTGAACTGACTGTTTATCAGTTTCCCATCAGAAGTTTTCTTAGATGCAGAAGTATCTGGAGCAAGGATTCTAACATGCAGGCAAGAATTCCTACTTTCTCTTGTTGGTGTCCTTTTCAGACCCCAAAGCATCAGCAGCCTCTACGTCCCAATGTCATCAGACCTGCTGCTCCATGGCAGGGTGCAGACACTGTGGGAGAAGCAGGATCTAAACGTGCTGTGGAGCCTTTGAGCAGAGACCTGCAGGATGAGCAGGATTCAGCTCTGCCCGGTGAGGGAGATGGGAATAACCTCATGGTGGAGAGCAATGCTGGACCAAGCAGGGATGAGAGTGTGGACATTGCCCTGCAGCAGCCTGGACCATCTGAGCTGAATGGCCCCAGCTCTGAACTTACAGAGAACCAGGAGCCTGGCCCCAGTTTGCTACCGCTGATCCAGAGGAGTCCACAGCCTGCTGATAACACAGAAACCATTAGCCTGGAGAATGCAGACCTTCCACCTCAGCAGGAGGAAGGGATGGCAGCTTGGGCATGGCAAGGAGAGAAGCTGGGGCCAGAGCAGAAACAGGAAGGAGTAGCTGCTACAGCTACCACCGAGCAGGAGGAGATCCAGAAGAGCCAGCTGGAGCCCCGGCACTTCCCGGCGCCAGACGATGAGCCACGGGCTGTAGTGCGTGGTTGCGCTCCTCAGCAAGGACAGCCAGAGGCAGACCCGGGGGCTTTGAGGGCGTACGGGGAGAAGGCTCCTGGGCCAGCCTTCCCCCGGCCGGAGCCGCAGCAGGACGGGATTCCTGGGCCGGCCTCCCCGCAGCCGGCGCATCCCCCCGAGGAGCCGGGCCAGCACGCAGCGGGGGACAACGAGCGCCCAGGGCCTGCCTTCCCCGCGCAGGGCTCGCAGGAGCTCGGCTCGGGGGACGTGCCAGAGCAGGGAGCTGCTGGGCAGGAGCAGGACCTCACTGCGCTGCTCATCAGAGAGACAGTAAGTACTCCCAGGGCTCCTCTGCATCCTGTGTGCCTGATGATTTCGGACAGGTTTTTCAAGGTGTGTAGAGTCTCACGTGCTCAGAGCACACAGCTGCAAATCCTCTTTGCTTTGGCTGAGACTCAGCCATGCACCAGGTGAGGAGCATGCAGTAAACTGTCTTGGAAAACTTTCATTTAATGTGAAATAATCTGTCTGTTCCCTGAAAGGCCCTCTTGGATCTGCTGGTCTGTTTTTGTCTGGTTGATTCCTAACCCAACACTGTACAGCTGGTTTAGGATTGGATATAAAGCTAAATGAGCAAACCTGGGACACTTAACAGTGGCAGAGGGATACAGGGTGGAGTAGAGAAGTTTTAGAGATGGCTGAGAGCCAGGACTGCTTTCAGCTGCCTCTCCTACAGGAGTTTGGTCCATGCCCATGTTAATGCCACCATGGTAGCCAGGGGTAAGGCTTGCCCTTGCAGTGTGGATTTCCAAGCTGCACTAGCAAGAAGTGCATAAGCACCGTGAGGACTTGTGTATGTAAACTCCACATGCTCCATGTGTGAAGCTTAGCATGAGGGACTGGCTAGGACAGCAGCCACCAAGGACATTCCTTATCCTTTGGTACGTTCAGCAGCTTGGGCAGCATGGTGTATATATGATAAACAAAGCTAAATAAAAATGTGGTGGTTCATGTGTGTAATGTTTGCAACCCCTCCCCTTGACTGTTAGGAGGAAGGCTCTCTCTTAATGGCTTATTGAATATTTTTTCTTGCAAACAGGCATATTCTTATGTGTCTGTATCTTCCACCATGACCCCATCCTCTCCAAGTCTTCCCTCCACATCCCATCTCTAATTCTACTTGGGAAAACTGGAGTTGAGGAAAATATTTCTTTAAGTAGCAGTGCAATAAAAAATCAGTTCTTTCCAAGTAAGACCTTGTTGATCAGTGCCTTTGAGATGGGTCAGAGGCACTTCTTGCATTGTCTGGGTTGCTTGACAACCTGACAAAGCAGCAAACACTGGGAGAGCCTTTACAGAAATGGCACTAAAGGTTTGTTGTCTGTTCTGGTCTCGTTGCTGGTGTGTCTGGGTTCATTGGGTGGGTGCACGTGTTATTGGTTTGTTTCCTTTTGCTTTGGAATGTTGTATTTCAGCACGTAATCTGGAACTCCTTGATGGTCATGCAGAAGGTAAATGTTCCCTTTCCTCATGTTGTACTTCATTCCTATGCAGCCTGAATCTCTCTTTAGGCCACGTGCACTTGGCTTTTGTCATCCCTACCCTCACTCTTCCTTTGAGAGAGAGCTGTTAGCAGCCGTCGTGTGGAGCAAGGCTGGTTGGCTGTAAATGATCACTTGACCATTTTGCCCTGAGTCTCAGGATTGTGTTGGTTAATTACATGTAAATCCCCGTCCCGGGTGCTAGGTCTGTCACACAGCTTCTCTAGTACCTACATAACCTTTAGCTTTTCCTACTGTAGGAGGCAAGATTCCCAGATGTGAAGAAGGAATATATTGAAGAATTAATCATCATCAAGAACTGCTATGACTTAAATGTGTAAGTATGGAGCCAAGAGCCACAGTGTGTCGTACAACTGCAGCACTTGTCCCATGTCCCCACCTGCCAGGGATGCTGCTTTAGAGCACACCCAGGCTGGGGCTTCAGCACTGCCTTGATAGAATCTGTGCTCTTTGACACTTTTTTGTGCTTCTAATAGAGCTGTTTCAAAGTCCTTTCTAGATCTGTTGTGCTGTAGCTTCTCTGCTTTTAAGGTAATTTACTTATTTAAAGATACTACATATAATTCTGTCTTACCTATTACTAGGGCTCTTAAAAAGAGTGAGTGTCAGAATTAAGGTGTTAAGATGACTGCTATAAAACAGTATGGAGATGGGTTGGTGACTTTTGAGTTGGAGGAAATTGTTCCCTCCTTCTGGTTTTTGGACTTCTCGAGGTAAAGCTGATACTGGCTTGGAGTCTTATTATTTAGTGTCATGATATTGGCCTTTATCCCATTTACTTGCTCAAGTAGCACTGGTGCTGTTTGAATTCTCTCACATCACTTTTGGGGGGTAGAGTAAAGCAAATACATTAAAGGGCTGGTAGGATTGATTGGTTCCAGAGATCTGATAAGGGGCTGATTTTGGTCAAACTGAGCAGAAACATGAGCAAGAAAATGAAATAAAAGGAGAGGAAAACTAATGTGAGGATTTGCTTTCCCAATTGCATTAACAGGAATACCCTAATGTTCATCATGGTGGAGATTTCTGGGAGTCCTGTTAGAGTCAAAAGCTTTTTTTAAAAAGTGATTAACCTTGCTGCTGAGTTGCATCATCTCCCTGCCCTTGTGGGTAGAGCTGGGGAGCGAAGGATTGCGTGTGCTGGCACCAGCAGCACCGAGGGGAGATGGTTTGAAGTAAATCACTTGTGACTGGTGTCTGATGCTTGGTGGCCTCTCTTTCTCTCTCTGCAACTGTCACTGTTACCTCCAGCATGTCCAAACTGGTTACTGTGTGATCCAAGAATGAGGAATAGGTGTCCGTTGCCAGAGTATTCATTTGTATAAATCCAAGGCCATTTCCAGCTAACTAGGGCACTAATCAAGTAGCATTTCAGTGCGTGAGGCTTTGAATTACTCATTGGGCCATAAATAAGTTAACTGGTGAGGAGCTAAGGATGATCCCATCCATTGGAGATAGATTTCCTACCCTGCTGCTTTGCTTGTGCTGTGAAGTCGTGTCTCCCAAGTAGGGCTTCTTGCTTAGGAAGTTATTGGACCAGAACTTCTTTCTGGTCTTTCAAAAGTGCTTTCCCTGCAGTGGTGGAGCAGCTTTGGGGTGCCCACAACATCAGGGTGGATAGTTGTGGTGGGACTGTAGAAGACAAGCAGAGTCATTCCTTGGCACAGTTGGGTTGTTGAAGCTGTGCATCTGGATGCAGGACCCTCCCAGCTGGTGTGAAAAAACTCGGGTTTGTGTCCGGGGGGGATTTAGCGAAGCCTGATGGAATTAAATCCCACTATTGGCTTCTGTCGGTCTTAATGTGTTCCTTCTCTTTTTGCTCCCGAAATCTCTTCTCTCCCATTGTGTGCCACAGACCCAGTGAGATGAAAAGGTGCTTCCAGGCTTCCCTGTAGGCCAGCTACAGTGTCTGCTCAGCGGTGCGTTACCCACTTACTGGATGATAAAGATTTCTTCTCCATATTTTTATTCCTTTAACCAAACCATCTTTTGAGTTGTCACTGCAGCTTTTGTGTGAGAACAAATGGGTCAAAGCACTGGTCAGCCTCACTGGCAGGGTCTTTTTGATCTCCGTGGTGTGTCAAGCTGAATCAGGCTTGAAATATAATAACGAAGGGTGAGTGGTTTTGGGCAGGGGTGAGGCTTTTAACCAGCTCTGTGTCCTGTGGTGCAGATATTAATGAAGAGTGCTGTGAGTGTGGGTGTGCTGTGCGCCAGGACACACTTAACTAATTGTCACACGCTGAAGGTCAGCATCCCCCAAAATCCTCAGCGTTGAAATGGCAACATGCAGGACAGTTCAAATGTACCCTGGCCGTGCCCCAGCTGAAACCCTTTCGTTAGAGCCACGATCTGAGCTCCTTGAAGTTTGTGTTTTGTTGGATTAAAACAGTTACCTTTTTACCAGAGGGATGGCAGGAGGTGGGAGCTGGAAGCTATTAAATGCTCAGTGCCAAGATATTTGTTGTCCCCCCCCCCCAAATGATCTTCTTAAAACTTTCAAGTGTTGTGAAAGATAAGATGTGGGAGCCCCTCTTAGCAGGGTATCATCTATTCAGCCTTTGTGTGCAGGAGCATTCACACTCAGTCAAAAGCTTCTGGCTCAATATGTCAATACCTGATTAAACAAAAAGAAATGCCCCTGCTTTGAATGTGAAAGCAGAGCTAAAGTAATAGTGCCTTGATAGTGGGTTAATGCTTCAAGCCAGTTCAGATTTCTTAATTAGGCCCTGATTTCTGACATCAGGAATGTAAATTAGCTGCAATTATGTCTTTGCTGCAGCCTAGCACCTTCTCATTCCAATAGTTTTACAAATGTTAATTGCTTGTCCTGGCTCTTTTCAGAAGGATCTTATTCTGCAGCTGGGGAAACTGAGGAACAGCTTCTGTTACTTGCCCCAGCCAGCACAGCTGCTTGGTGAGGGTTGAGAAAAAGCTGTGGGAGCCTTTTCTTTCAGAAGGGTTTCTGGAGTGTTCGTGGCTCTCCACCAATGGGACATTTGAAAACCCCTTTCTGAGTCTTTTTTAAGCTACAATACTCAGTTAAGCTACACTTACCTGACAGTTATGACTGTTCATGGTAGGACCTCAGATAATGCTGCCTTTACAGCAATTAGACATTTTTTCAGCAATTTTAGTGGTTGTTTTCTAAGTGCTATTCTCACCAGACCAGTTTCTCGTGGAATTTGGGTGATGCTGGTGTGATTGCAAGCTTCATTACAATGAAACCTATATTCACAGTTTGTATTCCACGGAGACACACATCTTAAACATGATTTTGTCTCTGCTTTGATCATGGAATCACAGGATAGTTTCGATTGGAAAAGCCATTAAAGATGACATTGTAGCAGCCCCTCTGCCCTGGTCAGGGACACCTTGCACTAAACCAGGTTGCTCTGGCTGCTTTAATGTGAAGGTAGACTGAGAATGGAGGCTTTGATTCAAGTCTGAATCTAACAGTTTGTTGAGGAAGACATAACCCTTTCATGGGTTTTGTAGGGATTTTTGTGCTGTTTTTTTCCATAGATGATTAGTAGCTCATCCATACAAGCTTCATGTATGTAAACTTAATTGGTGAAAGACAAATCTATTTGCTTTTCCTTCTGCAGCCACGTTTACTTGCAGTTTGTTCTAGTCCAGAACCACCCTCGATCCTTACAGGGCGGGCTTCGACTGTGACCTCATAATTAAACAATACTAAAAATTGGACAAATGGGAAATGAACCTGAGCTCCCGGACCCTGAAGTAACTATCTTTATCTTTTCAGACTTTGTAACTTTCTTCTGGAAAATCCAGATTACCCAAAGAAGGAAGGCAGAGTGGTTTTAAACCCCAGCAGCAGCCTGCTCGCCAGCCAAGATGAGACAAAGGCAAGTGAGAGTATCCACATCTCCTGCTGCCTCTGGGCAGTCTGTTCAGCCTGAGTGGACCTTGGGATGTCTGCTTTGATTAGTGTGTGTTTGCAGAGTGCTTGACTGAGCCTGGCTTTCACAGGGGGCCTCTGGGTATGTGTAAGGCAGCGTTAAATAGCAATAATTAGTTGCTTGCAAGATGACTTCCAAGCCTTTCCTGTTTGGCTGTGCCAGAGCTGCACAGTGTCTGCTCCTTTGCCTCCAGCGAGCCCCTCTTCCCTGCCTGCCTATCACTGCTCCATCTGAAGTGTTCATTTTGATAACTGAGACAAGAATTCCACAATCATTCTGTCACATGAAGTAGCCTTGGCCCTCGGGTCTCTCTTGTGAGGCCTTTAGGCATTGCCTTGCAGCCTCCTAACTGCAAATCTCCCTATAGATGCTTGATTTTATTTGTGTTTTAAAACATCCATTTAATAAAAATTCTCTCTGAGCCTGCTTTGAGGATATTGAAATAGCTCTTTGTGGCTTGAGAGAGATGTTGAATACCTCTTTCTACTCTTGGAAGAAGCATCTCTAAACCTTGAGCTAATAAGGTTGTTCACTCTTCATAGTAACCTAAATATTTCTTCTCCTTGCTGTGTCAGGCAGCCACACACCAAGGTTTTAAGCTACATTTTACCTTGTGCAGGTCACCTGCAGAGGTGCCTGGGCCAGTAGACTTCGCACCCACACTGTACTAAGTACTCAGAGTTGGATGCCACATGCCCTGAATTTTGGGTGGTCTTGCAAAATGTGCTGATCACTGAGAAGCCATTTGTGGTGTTCCTGTCTGTATTTATAGCAGCTTTTTAATATTTTTCACTTTCTCCTTAGGTGCCTAAAGTGGACTACTTTGACTTTTCCAAACTCGTCCCCCTTGACCAGCGGTGCTTTATTCAGGCAGCTGATCTCCTCATGGCAGACTTCAAAATGCTGAGCAGCCAGGACATCAAGTGGGCACTGCACGAGCTCAAGGGACACTATGCAATCACACGAAAGGTGCTCCAGTTCAAGTCTGTTTTCTTTCCTGGGCTTGTCTCCCATGTCTGCAGAGAGCACTGCGATGGCTTTGGCCTTACTGTACCATCTGCTGCTGTGTGGTTATGGGTTTTATAATAATCTTCCTTTCCTTTTAAGAAGTTTTAATCCATTTAGTAGAGATTTTCAAAATTTATTGGCCAGACAGAAGGCTGCAGGAAGTTTTTACTTTCCCTAATAGGAGAGCTGGGGAAACACGAGCTGGCTCATGGTGGGTGGTGCATTAAACTGGAAAGTGCTCCTGTATGTCGCCGCTGAAGTGCAGTATAATTGCCAATAAAACCCTGGCATTTAGTTAAATCTTTAAACATTTAACTGCTGCTGCTGGTTAACTGACTGCATGGAATTAAGAAGCAGCCTGAGTATCACTGTCCTGTTTCATCTTAAGATTTGTGGCATGAGTCCTGTATTCCTTATATAAGGGTTTCACTGTCATGGAGATGCAAAGGCACTTGTTTGAAATATCAGCAAACTGAATGTCAGTGTGGGTTCAAGTTTTTGACTTAGATCTGCTCCTCTGATACGCCCTTGCTTGAGCTTTCTCTCTACTGTTCCAGGACTTAACTAAAATAAAACTTCTTGCCTGTTCACTTGATTGATTGAGCACTGAGTATTTGAACCTCGCCTTTTTAAACAAAATGCCAAACCCAGCAACAAAGAAGCCAACCCAGCTCTGATGATTGCAGCTGGTGCCCACTTTGATATTAACAGCTGAGCTGTTATGAAGTATCATTCACCTGCTTTGTTTTTATAGAATAATTACTTTGAGTATATAAAGCAACAAGATGAGCATAGGAAGGATGTATATTTGCCTCTCTTTGGAGTGTTTGGCTTTCCAGTTTTTTATCAGTCCTATGCCCATGTTTGTCCTGCGCTTCAGCTTGAGTTAAGTGCTCCTGCTTTCTTCCAGGCACAGGATTTAAGCCTGTATGTTGTTTTCTAGGCCTTTTCAGATGCCATCAAAAAGTGGCAGGAGCTGTCTCCTGAAACCAGCGGGAAACGAAAAAGGAGGAAAGAAATGAATCAATATTCATATATAGACTTCAAATTTGAGCAAGGTAAATGCCAAGCTATGTGTATTGTGCTCTCTGCATTGTTATTGTAAGCAGAACTGGCTTGCAGCAGAAAGCAGCTCTTGAAAGGGGATGTGGTCCCAGAAGAGCTGAGTTTTTGTCACTGGTGTCTGTTTTGGAGATGCTCTTCGTTAGCACCTCTGCTTGGTTAAGTGCTGTGTGAGCTGCTGAAAGTCTGCAGCTGGTGGTGTATGGAGGAAGAAGGGTTTAAGCTTTGTTCTGGCTGCTCCATTCCTTTTTATTGAGCCTTTAACTCTGCTTTAGGGGATGTGAAAATTGAGAAGCGCATGTTCTTCCTGGAGAACAAGAGACGCCACTGGAGGTCCTATGACAAGCTCTCCCTTCTCCCACCGGTGCTGCTGGAGCAGGAATTCTATGAGCAGAAAGTGAAAGAGATGGCAGAGGTGAGTGATAGGAGCTGCTTTGATCATGTGCAAATCTTCAAGACCTGTTGAAGTTTTGGCCCTAAACATGAAAAATCTGTCTTACAAAAATTCAAACACTGAACCAAATATTGAATAACTATGTTTTCCCCTTCCCTACCTGTTAACACATATGTCTCTTCTCAAGTAACTCAATTTTAAAGTAAAGAAGTCAAGCACTGAACTTCATACTTACTTAAATATGCAGCTATTGCTTGTGCAAACACCATTCTGGAGGGGATTTTTTGCTATGAAGTGGTGAAAACTCTACTAATTAACTCTTTCCTCTAATTGTTAGCGGGCTTCTCTGCTGCTTTAGGGCTTGTATTTGTGGCTTAGTGGTGGTGATGAGTAATGGCCAGGCCCGAGGCAGTGTGTCCACTCGCTCTGCCTTCCCCCGGCTGGCGGTCCTGTGGCTCCAGAATGGTTTGTCCTGTGCTGAGAACTGGGTGTTTTGGAGCAGAACCTGCAACACCCACTGCTGTGTTGTCTTCCTCTCCTAGGCTGAGGAAAGACTGAACTCACAGCTCTGCACCCACAGTCCTTTCTAAAGTAGCTCCTTAAAGATCTTTGTCTCTTAGGCAGATGGATAAGGTCTCCTTTGAAACAAAAAGCTCATGTTCTCTGGAGGGGCCCATTGGGTGAGATCATCTCTGCCCATGGAAATCTGAACCAGCAGCCCTCCACAATACAGAATTTGGTTCTTTGTTCTTGCTGCCTTTGCTTCTCCCATCTGTTTTAGCTGAATCATAAATAGCTTAATGGATTGGAGGGATGGGCTGAGTGATGTTACAAGCAGACAGCGAGCCTTTTATGGTGGTTTGTGAATCCTGAGATAATGTAAGTGAATGGAGAGTTTGGAAAATTGCTTTATCTATTCTGTAAATACAGATGCACATGTCTCTTGCAGCATGCAGACTTCCTCCTGGCTCTGCAGATGAACGAGGAGCAGTATCAGAAGGTCAGTATCTATAATGTTACAAGCTGAGTTCAGCTTATGCACAGACACTGTTTTGCACTTCCTGCTTCACAGATTCTTTTAGCTCTGGAATGGAGCTTTTCTGAAGCTGCATTTCACTGTGCTGCTTTTGCTGAGGTGGCAAAACCTGTGTAATGTGTGTTGGCTGGCTTTTAGGAAAGGTAGACAGGAGCTGAGGCCAGCACGACAGTATTGATGCATGTAATAATGATCTGTAGTAATTCAGCTTGTCTCTTCGCTGCTCAGAACAAACATTGCAATAGAATAGCATCAGGTTTGCTCTTGTTCTTGCCATTATGGCTGTATAAAACAGATCCACTGTTGTTGGAGTTTGGCCAGTGGGAAGGCCTTCCTTGTTTGCAGAAAGAATTCTTTAAAAACCTGAAAATCAGCTCTTCAGCTTCAGGAAAACGTAGAGAACAGTTCAGCAGCTGCGCATTACGTTTTGGTTTCAATGCTCATTTCCTTTTCAAACATTGGAAAAGTGGGCTATACTTACTTTTTTAGCAGTGGCAAACTTCTCCACCGCCACAGTTAAGAGGGCAAGAAAGGGTCTGCCTGCCCAGGCAGATGGTAAATGTTCCTTGAGAGGGTAACAGATCTGGATCTTGGTTTTCCCCAAGCTGCTTCCCTGTGACTGGAGCCTCCCAAACCCAAGATGCTGCTCTGCCTGTGAGCTAAGAATTATGAAACTGCACGTTCTGTAGCTTTTTGGAACCTGTCAAGCAGGACATGTAGATACAAAGTGACTTAAAAACTGAGTTTCTGGTTGCACTTGGGGAATTTGGACCACCAAATAAGATAGCTAATGGAATGGTGTACGTCTGTAGCTGGTTTTTTAGGATTAATGCTGGCAATTTTTTCTGGCTTGCAGTTGTGTGTGTGTGTTGCTATAGCTGTTGATGTTTTGATGCTGATTGCTCTGGTGGCTGCAGGATGGGCAGATGATCGAGTGCCGCTGCTGCTACGGGGAGTTTGCCTTTGAAGAGTTGACTCAGTGTGCAGATGGTCACTTGTTCTGCAAGGAGTGCCTAATTAAATATGCTCAGGAGGCAGTTTTTGGCTCTGGGAAGGTAAGGATCTCACAAATGGACAAGGGGGAAATGGGTAATTGCTGTTGGGAGATGACATTGTTGTTTGTGTAGTGTTGTTGCTTAAAGCAGATGTAACTGTACTTCCCAGGAAGTATTTGAATGGAATAGTGTCCTGAAATCCAAGCCAGTCTTGCCATCAAGTGAGGCCAACAACTTCACAATGTGATCTTTGCACAAGATTTCAGGGTTACTGACCTCCTTTTTTTTTTTTTTCCCTCTGTGCTTAGCAATTTGATTATTAGGGGAACTTTCTACAGCGTTCATAGTAAAACAATAACTTGTTTTGCTTTTATTTTCTACTAAATAAACCACTGGTATCTGCACAGAGAACACTTATCTCTAACTTGGCCTTTCTCCTTCTACCAGAGAGTGTTTGTCCTTCATAATATCACTATGATCCCAGCTTAATTGTGGGATTGGTTCCTCTATGGTACTACTAACCTCGTTAGTCTCTGATTTAGCTAGCAATTATCCTGGTACTTAGCTGAGCTATAAACAAGTCATTAACCTGCTCTGAAGTGTGTCTGCTCCTTTGCCTCAGGATATGGTGCTCAAACTGTGGGATGCTGTTGTACTCTGGGATTCATTTCATGAAAATGTATAAACTGGCAGCTGGATTTTATATGACTTTATTGAAAAGAATGTAGTGTGTGAGTGCTGGTTCTCAGCAGAGACTGCACAACAATAACGGGCTGATATGTGGTCACCGTGGACTTGAAGTGAATTGTGATCCTAGCTGGCAACAGCATCTTCTTGCCCAGTGTTTGTTTAAAGCCTGATTTGTTTAATTAGGCTTGTTCTTTCCATAGTGAACTCATTCTCTGGCAGTCATCTTAGGTAGATGTAGATGAGATATTGGGGAAAAAAAATTTGTTATAGGGCACTGGCACAGGTTACCCAGAGAAAATCTGGATGCCCCATCCCTGGAGGTGTTCAAGACCAAGTTGGACAAGGCTTGGAGCAAGCTGGGATATTGGAAGGTGTCCCTGCCCATGGCAGAGGTTTAGAACTGGATGATTTTTAAAGTCCCAAAACCCAAGTCATTCTGAGATCTGCTGACTTTACCCCTTACCTCTGTCTGAGCAAGGCTCTGCACTGATTTGCTTGGAAATGTTCTGGATCCTGAGTTGCTTTTTGCTAATGTCATACTGAACCTGAGCTCTTTCCAACCCCAGTCAGAGCTCAGCTGCATGGAAGGCAGTTGCACGTGTTCCTTCCCCACCAGTGAGCTGGAGAAAGTGCTTCCAGAGAACATCCTCTGTAAATACTACGAGCGGAAGGCCGAGGAGGAGGTGGCTGCTGCCTGTGCAGATGAGCTCGTCAGGTGAGTGTCCCACAGAGAAAGCTGCACTTACTGCTGTGGAAAATTGTTCCCTAAAACCCTACGTTTGTGCTGACTCTGAGATAGGTAGCTTTTAAAGAGCTGGATTATAAATTCAGACTTCTGCCTTCCCAAGTCTGTTTTTATTCTGCCTTTGACTAGGAGCAGATTAAAATTCAATAGACTTGTCTCCCCCAAGACTTGCTTGCCAGCTCTGTGCTGATCCACTAAATTACATGGTCAAAAGCAGTGCTGAGCATATAATATTTTGATTGCAAACAGGGAAGTGATTGAAGAAATACGAGTGAAAAAGGCAATAGTCAGCACATCCTGGCAACAGGCATTGGGTTGGCGGCACTAGCAACTTCCACGCAGCTATTCGACTAAATCAGCTTTCAGCAAAGCTGTGTTTGGCACTCTGCATTAATGACATCTTGTTTTGGGCTACAGGTGTCCCTTCTGTAACTTCCCAGCTCTACTGGACAGCGATGTGAAGCGCTTCAGCTGCCCCAATCCCCGCTGCAGAAAGGTAATTGGGGGTTACTTCACATTTGGTCTCTCCTGGAGTGTTGAGCAGGAGAGCTGGGAGGACAGCTCACCCTTCCCAGTAGCAGTATCTCATGTGACTGCACAGGGCAGCACTCAAAGTGTTTGCTGGATCCTACTGATCTATAAAATTGGGTGCCTGGACAGGTGAATTTCGGGGCACTGTTGACAAAAGAGAGCAGGAGTCCTGTCTTTTCTTGGAAGATGTTGGCTAAAAAAGCCTAAGGATGCCAGAGGTTGCTGTCTTGCAAATCCAGAAGTGTTCTGGTTGAACATGGAACTGGGTGTTTTTAAGTCAAAACCAAATTCTGATCTTGATATGTAATAAAACTTCTGGAGAACGAGCTGCAACAGCCTTATGTGCTGTTTGAGGGAATTGGTATCTGCATTTTTCTTTTATGGGATAGCTTGAATACAGATTCAGTTGGAAGTGACAAAAAAACTTGTTGGAAGAGCTGGCTGAAATGTCAGCCGTTCAAGGCAGATCTTTGTGCTATCCCCAGTTGCTAATGGCCATAACAGGAGAATCATCAGGCCAGATGGGGGGGATGGAAGGGGGAAAACTTACTGCTTCTGCACCAGCAGTTCTAAGGAAAAACAGAAGCACAGAAATGTTTCCCAGTCTCATGAACAGATGCAGGACTCTGCTCATATCTGGTCCCCCAGCAAGGCAGGGCAGGATCAGTGCTTGGCACGGAGCCACAAGGCCTCTCCCATCACTGTAGCCACAACAGGGAATTCTCATGAATTCTGAGATTCCTTCTAATTGCTGAACTACCTCCTGAGTGCATTAACCTTACACTTGTAGCTGCCAGAGCTTTGGGTTCTCTCAGTGATGTGGTATCGCCTTTTGCCTGTATTGAGAAGTTAACAGAAAGTTAAATTCAGTTGTCTGGAGAAATTGAAGTCACCAGTGCTGAGCTCTGCAGTCTGGTGTGAAAATTGGACTTTACTTTGGGGGAGAAAGCTGTTTATCAAATCTGCACAATTCCATTTTAGATCCTGATCTCCAGATAGGCTTTGTTAACATCAGCCCTTCACAATGAGGAAGGGAATGCTGATGGATTGTCCCAGTGTTGGGAGCAAGGAGGTTTGCTAGGCACTAGGTGGCAATGTTGGTTCACGTTTAAATCTCAGTTTTTGCTAACTGTTTTTGCAAAAGCCGAGTTGTTTTCAAAATGTACATATGTCAGCAATACAGAACAGAAATTGGGCTTGAAAAACATGAACCCTTCAATAGGCCAAATGAATCGAAGTTGCTTTTTCCCTGGAATGTGTAACGCAGCAGAGTAACCGTGGTAAGAGGGATCAGTGCTGAAATGTTCCTTTCCTACTGCTTCGCTGTTTCATTTCCTTCCTAGCGTACTGCCTGTTCCCCCCACCTCCCTGGGGTTACAGCATTCCAGTGGGCTGGATTTCTGGTTTCCTGGACAGCTTGTGTTGATTCATTAGCTGAAAATCTGCTGAGTAGCTTTGTGCTCTTCTTAGAAGTCTTTAACGACTTTAGGATTTGAAGTCGAGGGTGAGGAATTTGGATAGCAGGATGTGGTGCCTTGCAGCATCAGCTGCAGTGGTTCTTCATATTCCTGCTATCTCCCCTCTGTCCAGAACGAAGAATTCCAGTTAATGTTCTTGCTTGCAGGAAATGGTTGCCCTAAGGGAGGAAAGGGCTAATCTAGGGAACTCCACAGAGGTTGGAGAGGATACACTGGCTTTGCTAGCAGTGCCTCTGGCAGACTTCGTGGTGATGACTGATCCTGGAAGGAGTCCCTCTCTGGTTGGAAGGACTGCACTCACACAGCTGAACCTAAAGCAAGGGGAAGTGTGGAAAGGGGAAGGCCAAAATGTGTTTCTCCCAGAATCTGAGCTCTTTGAGGGTGGGGAGAGGAGGACCAGATGGTGGACCTTTTGTATCCCTGTGCTCTATCACTGGATCCTTTGTCTGGCTTTGGGAGTTTGTGTTGATACCCTCAGAGTCTCCATTAAGTCTTGCAGGGAGGTTCATTCATATTTTGGCCAGCTATGGATGTGTTGTAAAGCAAGTGATGTGATCCAGCTGGAAGCCTTCACTTTGGCTGTGGGTCTGTATGCTGGGCTCAACAGTAAGAGCTCTACACATACCCAGGTCACTGCTTGGGCATCTCACCTGTTGTTGCAGTCATTTGCACCTTGCAGGGACCAGAATGTGGCTGACTGTAACTCGAGCTGCCCTGCCTCCTGTGAGTGCCCGGGGAGCATGCAGGTAAGCTGGCACCGTCTGCCTGGGCCACTGTGGCTCCAGCTGTGTGGCACCAAGTTTAGCTCTTGGTTGGGTGGCCAGGGCTTGAATATGACAAAGAGCAAGGTGGAGGAAAAGCTCAGTTAGCCAAGGAAAAATGTTGTTTGAGCCCCCCTACGGATGCATTCTGTGTGTATGCAGTCTGAGCTGGTGCTGGGGCAGAGGCAGCTTTCACTCAGATTGGGCTGAGTATCGAGGTTTTGCTCTGTAAGGAGCTGCTGACTGCACATGGAGCCTGGCTTCCTGGTGACAGGAGGGATTTCCAGCCTGCTTGTTCCGCCTCCATCTTAGAGGGATCCCTGCATGGAAGCAGTGCTCACATTTCTCATCTCCAGGGATGCACATTTCTCCTCCCAGTGCTACAGAGCAACCCAAAACTGGCAGCTGTGCTAAAACAAGGAAAGGCACATGTTGCTGGTTGAGTTGTACAGGACTGGGAGGTGAGTGTGCACTTCTGCATGATGGGGGAAGTGCTCTCTTCCAGGAGAAAAGGAAGTCCATCCTCTGCTCAGCCTCCCTCCTCCCAAGACCCCACAATGCTGAAGACAAGGCTTTTGTTCCCAGCTGCTGCTGCCGTCCCTGGCGCCCTGTTGTGGGAGAGGGAGATGGTTTCCCTTCTTTGCAGTCTCAGCACAAAGCACTGCAGGGATTTCAGCCAGCAAGAGATGAGGAGCTGAAAGCTGCTGTTGCCATGGAAATAATGCATGCACAGAGCAGTGGAGAGCTTGAAACCCCCAGCACTCATTTCATAGCCAGGCCACATTGCAGGGACTTGCATTTCCAAGACTTCTCCTTAAAACTCCTTTTCACAGCATAGAATTTTTATTGCTTTATGGTACCCAGTTGTCTGGGTCAGTGCTGGCTGGGTGTAAGAGGTGGTGGCATGTGACTGCATGGTGTGGGGTGGCATTGCCCTTGGCCTGGTCAGCTGCCATTCCTGTACATCCACAGTGGGTTTGGGGACTGCCTTGAGCATTGATGTGCTTATCTCAGATGAATAAAATCTCTGCTCTTTTGCCTTTCATCTTCAGCTTAGGCTTTCTGGCCACCAGCAATCCTCACGTGCTTTAATTAGCAGCAGTGAGACTTAGTGTTTTAGGGCATGCCTTTTTAAGCTGTTCTGTGTCTCAGGATTGATTTGGAGGTGCTGGCTAGGAACAGATGCACCCAGCTGCTTTTAGCCATCATTCTCTGCTGGAAGTGAGACAGGTTTAAACTTGCACCGAGCTGTGCCTGAACACGGCTGCCCTTAGCAGGGCACCACCACCGCTGGTAAGGAGCGCGAGTCGCGCCGTGCGGTTTGCGCGGCTCTGAGAGGAGTGGTCTTGCTGAAATAAATTATTGCTTGATCAACAAGACCCGAAGTTGCAGAAGGAGGTGAGGGGGATGCTGTGACACCCGTGATCTCTGTACCTGGTGCAGCAAGGCACATGCAGCTGTGTGTGGTTCAGGGGTGGGTAGCAAGGTGATGATCCGGTTAGGAGTGTTTTATGGGGTGCAGGGGGAAGTGTTTGTGTAATCCAGCACCCAGCACCAGGGGATGTGTGCAGGATGACACAGCTGTCCAAGGATGTCATCCAACACATACCACAGGGCCCATTACTTCTGTGCTAAAGGCTGGGCCATGCTGCCCAGAGCTGCCCTGCCTGACTCCAGATGTGCTGTGGGTTTAGGCTGAAACAGTATCAGGATTTGTAGCTGGCAGGGTACATGTGCAACATGGAAAAAAAGATTGTCCTGGTTGGAGAAACTGAGTTTGTCCAGAATGCCTCAGAGTTGGATATACATATGGAGAATTACTTAATTCTCCTTGTTTTGCAACATGTTTTCCCAGCTGTTGAAGTCTGCTGTCTCATTCCGCTTCCTGACAGCAGCACAAACATTTTGAAAGTCCCGTGGCCCCATCTCATTCTCTGTTCAGACATTCTTATTGCTATTATCCATATGTTTTTCCTTGAGCTTGTTTATTTGGATTTGATTGTTACTTTGAGCTTAGCCCCACAACTTTAGTACAGAGCGGAGCCAAAGGTGGCATTTGCTGTGGCAGACCCCTTGCTAATTTCTTCTTGGTGGCAATGACCTCAAGTCCCAGCTCCTGTGTTTAAATTCCCATCCTCCTGGATATCTTAAGAAAATTCATTGGGACAAGGAAGAGAAGGAAATGTGGTGTGGATGACCTTGTTTTATGCCTTCATAGAACCACAGAATAGTTTGGGTTGGAAGGACCCTTAAAGACCATTTTTTTCAGCTCCCCACCACGGGCAGGGACACCTTCCACTTGACCAGGTTACTTAGGGGCTCTGTCCAGCCTGGCCTTGAACACTTCCAGGGATAGGGGTTGGGAATGGAGAGCTCCTGCCTGTGTCCACTTGGATCTGGAGACCTGTCTCCCATGTGTCCACGTCTGCAGAATTCTCTAAGCCATCTTTTCATGGCTCTACCATCTTCCTCCAGAGCACTGCATCCCTGACGCCTCCTGCTCTGGAGCTCTCGGCTGCGCCCTTTTTAAACTTGCGGCGCGCATGGGAACTCGCTGGGCGTTCTCAGTGCCAAAACCACAACAAATGGCAAGTTTCCGTCTGTCAGCTCGGCTCAGCCCAGCTCAGGCTCTCCACGGCTGGGCAGGCGATTTTCATTTTTCTTCCATAAAAGGACATTGAAGCTGGGCTGCAGCAGTGCCGGTGCTGAGCCGCAGGCAGGGCGAGCGCGATGCTATCGGAGCGCGCCTCGTTCCCTATCTCCGCAAAGGGACGGGCTGGAGGGAGGGACCAAGGTCGAAGGTGGAGCTGAGGATATTGTAGGCAGCAAATAACACTCCAGTAGGTTTTATTGCCAGGTTCTAAAGGGAGATAGGTAACAGGAGAGAGCTCGTGGTAGAGCAGACCTTAAAAGTACAGTCCTGTGGAGGACAGGCACGTGCGTTGAACCATGTGGGCTGTCCCGCCAAGGCGGGGAGGGTCAGAGTTGCTTGGGGGCTGCTGAGAGTCGGGAGATCTCATCCCCAGATTTATGCTGGGGAAAGGGAAAGCCACGTGCCAGGGTTACTGTGTTACACCTTGATTTTTGCTGTGTGCTTGGACTGGGCAGGAGCAGTTGCAAGAATTGAGTGGTACCAGCTATAAGTTGGTCCTAAATGCCCCTTCCCAGAGAAGGAGGCACAATAATCAACCCCAAATCACTGCTGGTCAACTTCTCACCCTTTAAGACACATAAGAAGGGGCTGTAGAAGCTCTGAGAATACCCCACCTGGAAAGAGGGTAGGAGTGGGCTGGGTTAATTGCTGTGGTGGGGTGGAGAGACTCCATCAGTGGGAGCTCAGGTGCTGCTGCTGCTTTAACAAGGTCAAGTCTATTTATGCAGTGGTATGTGGAAATGCTTCACTTGATAAATGAGGCTGACAGCAGAGGAGAGGGTGAGGCCCAGCCTGGAAATGGACCTGAGGAAAGAGGTCAGATTAAATGGGGTATCTGTCTCTTGCAGGAGGGGAAAAAAAAAACGCTGCTGAAAGCAGGAACCCAGACTAGTCCCTTTAAAAATGGACTGTGTAAGTCAGTGCAATTTTGAGCAACAAAGCTTACTCCTGTGCTTGCTTTCTGCCTTGTGCAGCAATATCCAGTCAGTGAAAAGCCAATTGAGAAAGCTACTCACTGATGAGTGCCTCTGTGTCAGGTCCATACAAGGTAGCAGTGCTACCTTCCATTCATAGCTTTGTCCTTTGCTGGGGAAAGGTTCAGAAGTAATAAACTGAGTGCAACTTCATGTGGAGATGGAAATTTAAGCTTCAACATCTTGTTTAGCCTGGGCACAGGGAGCCTACAACTATTTAGGCAAAGGGAACACTGAGAAGCAGTGCCCCTGTGGTGGTCAGCCCTGGTTTATGATGACTCTTTGGAGATAAGTGATGGGTGTCACGAGGAATTGGATAAGAGCACCCTGAGTGGATTGTGAAAGGCTGTTGGCTGTCTTGAATGTGGAGAATCGTGGAGTGGCCTCATAGCCAAACTCCTGGGGCTGGAAGGACCCTGAAAGCTGTGGTTGTGCTGCAACTGCTCCAGGCCGAGATGAGCTGGCAGCTTTGCCTTTTCCTCCTCAATCCCTTTGAAAATAAAAGAGACAAGAGGGTTTTCTTCCATCTCATGCAGACAAGACTGGGAGTAGTGTAACGTTGTCACCCTAATGTCAGGGAGAAACCCTAAATCTCTGTATGGACCAGAGTGCTCAGATTCCTTCGTTTGATTTTGAAACAGTGAAGCAACTTTGTTCAGTCACTTATCTGTCCCCACAACAGTGTAGCTGTGCCGCTGAGTTCCTGGAATTGCTGTGAGCTCGGTACAGGTACTTTCCACAGCAGTTTAAGGTTAAAACCCTGCCTAGTGTATTTGCAGAGTGTTGGACCAGGGTTACCATTTTGCTGCTGCAGTGGCAATGGACGTTGGAGGGGATGGAAAAAGGCTGTTCCCAAGGCAAATTAAAAACATTGTTCTGACCTTACTCAAGGAGCTGTATCTTCCTTCTCTTTCCTCCCCCTCACATTCCTGTTGTAGTAATCACTGATCTCTAACCTCAGCTTCATCTGCCACAGCTAACCACGTAAAAAATGCACTTAAAAAACCCCGTACACCTCATTTGGCTGTACCTTGGTGCTTCCAGGACAGAGTTATCTTTGGAGGGGTGTGATTCAGCAGCAGAGGTTTGCAATAGCATCGAGTCAGGGCACTGGTGACTCCTCAGGCCAGAGCCCGAGGTGGCCTAACCGTGTGCAGGGATTGTGGGGAGGTGTTTTGCTTCTCCTTTCTGTTTGCACATAAACAGCTTTCAGCAGATGACACAGTCACCAGGCTTCCTGAGCTAACACAAGGCTGCTGCAGACGATGGCCATTCTGGAGGCTGTCAGTGGAGTTTGTTTCCTAATTTGGTCACAGTGTGTTCAGGGCTGGCCTGCTTTCCTTTTTCCTTTTTTCCCTTTTTTTTCTGTTTTTTTTTTTCCTTTTTAAAAACACCCATCCTTTTCTCTCATTGTCGTTAAGGGGAAGCTGTTTGTATCTGAGAACCTCCGCTCCTCTCACTTCCTCTCCTCAGAGGAAGTGATACTTGAAAGGCCCAAAACACCATACAGTTCTGAAGCTGATCCTTCCTTTTTTTTTTTTTT